>CABFWO010000131.1:0-11707 GCA_902155825.1 Timema genevievae
TAACGATAATAACATGGAGGGAGCGAGGTCTACTGTTCACAGAACTACTAGTAAGACTGTAGTAACGATAATAACATGGAGGGTGGGAGGTCTACTGTTCACAGAACTACTAGTAAGACTGTAGTAGCGATAGTAACATGGAGGTAGCGAGGTCTACTGTTCACAGAACTACTAGTAACACTGTAGTAACAATAAGAACATGGAGGAAGCGAGGTCTACTGTTCACAGAACTACTAGTAAGACTGTAGTAATGATAATAACATGGAGGGAGCGAGGTCTACTGTTTAAAGAACTACTAGTAAGACTGTAGTAACGATAATAACATGGAGGGAGCGAGGTCTACTGTTCACAGAACTACCAGTAAGACTGTAATAACGATAATAACATGGAAGGAGCAAGTTCTACTGTTTACAAAACTACTATTAAGACTGTAGTAACGATAATAACATGGAGGGAGCGAGGTCTACTGTTCACGGAACTACTAGTAGTATTAATTTGGTAAAGATAGGGTGGCAGTGCGGCTCGTTTGGTGACGGGAATTCCCCGATCTTCCCCCTTCCCCCTTTCCGACCCGTATTGAATGAAAGTGTCATGTTCACACCCCATTATTCTCATTACGTTTTCAGCCAGTCCATGCATGCATATTCATAAGCTTGCGTGACATCGCCCGCCCAGTATCACGGCTAGTCAATCTAATAAAGCATTGCAGCAATACGCGTGTTAAGGGTAAGTTATACCATTTTAATCACCATATTCATGACGAGGCTTGGCCTAACGCGGCAGGGACAACGTTTAACTCCTTTGGAGGCTTCCCCTAGTGCTCACATTGGCAAAGGCGTCAGTTTCGTTTAGCCTGGTTTGTCACTGCGGGGTAGGTCTGGGCCAAAATCACGTTGAGATGTATTTAGGGTGTTTTTTTTACTAAATAATTTTCCACCCTACTTTCTTAAAGAATGAGCGTACATTTCCTTTAAAGTTTTGTCTTCCGTGTCACTAAATCCATTAGTGAAAATATATCACTAGTCTGGACGGATAGTAAGACGTGGAACACGAAAACACGAGGGAAAATAAAAAACTTGGTTCAAATTAATATTTTTAATTTTTTTCAGAAAAAAAGGTCAAATTTTTTAATTCTATTTACTTCTTTAAATATTTTACTGTAATTTCTACGAACGGTTATGCGGTGGGAGTTTTAGACTTATGGTTTCACGACTCTCTTTATTAAATGCCAGTTGTTAATAGATTTTTGAATGTATCAAATTGAGGATTCTATTTTTTATTTTTCGCGTTGTTTGGGGTTCAATATTCAAGGAGAGCCGTGCTCAGGGTGCGGTGGGGTGTATGTTTCGTGCGTGTAACGTCCCCGAAAATATGATTAGTAATCTAATTAAGTTAGAAATAACAATGTTGACAACGGAATCAAACCAGGCTTTGTGGGTAAATGTTCTACCGCTGAGCCAACCCGTTTCGTCTCGTATCTAAGGCCATCTTTCACAATTTATTGTGTTGAGTCTAAGTGTGTTACCTGATAAAAGTATAGCCTAGGCCTCTCAGAGCTACCCAAAATCACATTAATAATATAACTTGTATTCGTACTAAATTTCTAGACTAGTAGCTTATTGGCGTTTTATAAAATTCATAATATCTAGAGCATCAATTATGATAAAAAAATATAATAATTATGAAAAAATTGATTGATATTTACTGTTGTGGCACTTAACCGCAAGCCACCACCAGTATACTGCCCCTTCCCTTCCCCCTTCCCCTCTTCCTCCATCAACAAAAATATTTTAGGTCCTGTTTTGGATTCAAGAATATACCTGATAGTTTTGTGACGTGAGTGTGTGCAATATAATCTTTAAATAAATACATATATATATTTTTAACACCACAACTTACTACCTGTTCAGGTTATACGCATAGGTACCAATTACACTAATGTGTTAGAGACGAGGAAGCTTGTATTAAAAGGTATTGCACCCGCATTTACATGGCGGAAATTGGGGAACTATACAGAATGTTCGTAAACTCAACGCCCAAACTGCACATATAATTTGTTTGAACCAAAAATCTAGTACCAAATTTATGTACACCTACATTCGACAAACTATGCTAATACAATTAAATCGTGTTAATAGTTTCGCCGTACAGCGCCGGGAGAGGAAAGCTGTGCAAGCATGCGTGTACAACAAGTTGCATAGTAATTAGGCGCACAGCACTGCAAACGTAACAATGGCAAGCACTTTCTGTGATGTAGGACCATTAATAATGACCCTCAGAACGTATTCCCATGTTTTAGATGGACTGGTGTGTTGTTTACTATTAACTGTGGTAAGTTCTCCTGCCGCCCTCCAAGATGTCGAGGTGTGTAGTGCCGCGCGCCTAGCTCCTATACAACCTGATGTACAAGCAGGCTCGCACATTTTGGTTCCAACAAACTATGTGTGTGTGCAGTTTGGGCGTTGAGTTTCCGAACATTCTGTATATGAACAAATTACCCTCAACACACCTGAACGGGACTCGAACCCTGATATAACCGTCACCGACAGTCCCGTCTATTGCAAGACCATTCGACCAACAAAGCGTGTTTTTGAATAAAAGTTTAATTGTTTGTAGAAAGTGCCCTTTAGTACCATCCACCCAAGAGACCACAAGAGGCGAGTCTATTATCACCCGTCAAAGTTGAATTATGAAGTTTTAGATAAACTTATCTTTCATCGGGTGGGGGGGTGGAGGGGGGGTTGAAAGTGTAAAGGTGGGGGAGAAAAAGAAGAGCAAAGTAAAGTGAAATAAAACTTTTTTCCCCCAAGTCTGGAGAGGATGAGGGAAGCCTTAAGAGGAAGCTCATCTCATGTACTGAGATGATAATTGGACGAGGCGTAATGAGGATTTCCGGTAAAGAGCGGCCGGAGGCGAGATCCACCCCCACCCCTTTACCGCCCCCACGCGCCCGGAAAACCTACAACGGAACGAACAGAAAATGAGATGTCACCTCATTTTCACAAGAGACTTGACTCATTCAACGGGTGACTATATATATAAGATCAAAATATAATGGAAATAAGATCTTTCTTCTTATATATTTCACAAGTTTCTAAAAGCGCCTTTAATAATAATAATAATAATAATAATAATAATAATAATAATAATATAGGTCACGGTTGTCTGATGAGCTTAAATTAGCCATTTACTCATCACAAACTATCTCAAGAATTACACCAACGTATCGGAGAATTTACAAAGGATTTTATTAATTTTCATCTCTTTCATAAACAATACCGCTTACTAAAAACTAAGAGAGATGTACTCGTTTCGATGATCAAATGATCTAAGGTGTTGCTCTCACAACAGACTTGATTGATGATGACGGGGGAGATAAGGGTTAAGATTATTATTATTTATCATAGCGTCTTACTACCCGTTTGAGTGATACGCTTAAGTAATAATTACGCTAATGGGTTAGGAATTTGGAGGTTTAATTTAGAGGAAGTGAACCCTCATTTGCGTAGAGGGAAAGTGGAAAAAACATTTAGGAAAAAACCACCCCCAGTTCACCCGATTGAGATTCGAACCTAAATCTCCACGTCCTCAGCAGTCTAGCTCAGCACTAAACTAGCGCGTTAGCTAACTACGCCACCCAGGCGGGTAAGGGTTAAGACCCCGTTTGGGTATATTAGAGGGTGGTTTTCCTTAAATAAATGTCTACTCTTCTTCCAAGCAAATGCGGGTACAGTTCCTTTAAATTAAACCTTACTCGTACCGAACACATTAGCATAATTATTAAATATACGTATAAACTGAACCGGTAGTAAAACGCGTTGCTAATATATATATATATATATATATAAAGTAAACTCCTAAGTGATAATATTATTGAATGGACTAGAAAATTGATGGCTATGTTTTGTACCCGGTTTCGTACCGTACATAAACTTCTAGTGAGAAGCTTTGGGGAAGTAATCTTGTAAATAGCACCTGTTCCCTCCCTTGCTTCATTAATAAACATATACTGATAGACGCAGGAAGAGACAATCTCAGTAGTGCCACCTTACCCTGCTGAAACTTACCCTTGGACTTTAACAGTTTATAAACGTGCCAAGGTTGTAAGATGTTCACGGAGGGGGGCGACAGTAAAATCGGAATAAAAAGGACCTTATAACCCTTTCCAGTCCAAATTAACTAAGGTATATCCTAAGATTTTTTTTTTTTAGAAATTTATTTAAAAATCTATGTATCCCCTTATAGGTTACAAAAAAAAGTCTTAGCTAAAATAATTTAATTTTTTTAAAGATAAAAATAATATAAAAAACCAAACATGTACAAACTCTTTTTCTGTTAATTTTGATAACATATTACTATAGGTATCGATATTTTATTAAAAGTTACTTCTGCAGAACATATGACTTGACGCATCAATATATAAAATTAATTTCAGTATCTGTCCCATAGTCAGACATCTTAGCTCTGCTAGTAGCACGCCTGTCTACTGAACTAAATGTCTCGGGTTCGATTACTGGGATGGCTAAAAAAAGTATCATTAGTGAAATGTGAGTTTCCCGTTTCACAGTGGTGAATTAACGGCCGGGGGATGGATGTTGTGCTCCGTTATAGATTTAAGTTAGTTTTTAAATCATGTGCTAATATATTAGGTTAAGAAAGTGCATGTTAAATACATCAAATAAATGAAAAAGTAATGAATAAAATGGTTTCATACTTTTCTTCCTAATATATTTTTACCAATACTTGGAAAAATATCTTTAATTTGGACCTCAATATATGATCATAATTATAACATATAGCAAATCGCTTCAACTGCAGTGCAAAGGTACATACAAAGGGATGGACAGAAAAACAGGGGCTTCATCGAGTGGAACCCCGAAGAGCGGAAAGAGAGATACTTAGCACCGCGTCTTACTACCCGTTCGGGTTATACGCTTAAGTACTAATTACACTAATGGGTTAGGAGTTGGGAAGGTTAAATTTAGAGGAAGTGAACCCGAATTTGCGTGGAGGGAGAGTGGAAAAGCATTTAGGAAAAACCACCCTCAGTTCACCCGACCAGATTCGAACCTCGATCTCCCCGTCCTCGGCAGTCAAGCTCAACACGACTGGCGCGTTAGCTAACTACGCCACCGAGGCGGGTGGAAAGAGAGAATTTTACTACCATCCGAGTTGTGTCTGAAGGATGGAACAAATACATTCTACTACCAGCTAAGTTGCGTCCGATAGAGGAAACAGATACATTCCACTTCCAGCTATAGGTGACCTGGTGGTCTAGGGGTAAGGTGTCGGACTTCTGTGCTGAGGGTCCGGGGTTCAATCCTCGGTCCCGGCACAGATTTATCTGATTGCCAAACCCTTCCTTCACCTCTGACAAGACGTGTATTAATCACAACTTGTGAATGTGAGGAATGCCAGGCCTCTACCGTGGTTCGGATCCCACGTTAAACTGTAGGTCCTCCATTTCATCTCACAATCACCCTACCATTACATATTAGCGTAAGTGCGTATAATCCGAACGGGTAGTAAGACGCGGTGCTAATAATAATAATAATAAAAATAATAATACTTCCAGCTAAGTTGCGTCCAATGGAGGGAACAGATACATTCTACTTCCAGATATATTGCGTCCGATGGAGGGAGCATATACATTCTACTGTCACCTAAGTTGCGTCCGTTATTTGAAATAAATATGAATTATAAGAAATAAATCATTGGAAGTACTAGAAAAGTATGCTGAGAACGATACATAATAGAATAATTCTACTGTCAAATATTATGTAAAACAACCTGACGACTTAGCTTAGATTGCAAACATCAGAGGGAGTTCAAATAGAAATAGAATGTTTGTTATATTATTATTGTCAACGACTGATTGACTTTATGGCTCTTGTAAGAATATTCATATTCCTGCCATATTTAGACAAACTTGAACTGGTGAAGTTAATTTTATTTTAGGAGAGCTTTAACTTGAAAATGTATTAGTAATTTAACGTGTTCTAGTGAATTTTATTTGAGTTTAGGAGACCAGTTTTTAAAAGTGATATTATAGAGACGAACTTGATAACCCGTCCACATATAGTCCAATTTGCATAAGAGGGAGCCTTAGAAAAGATACTGGATCTACTTTTATATATTGGTACGTCAAGTTATGTGATTAGAAGCTGCTAATTTTAATAAATATAGATAGATATCAATACCTATCAAATAACACTAATAATATAATAAAATGTTACCAATATTGGCATTAAAATATGTATATATTTTCTAAAAGGCCCTTTCAATGAAAATGGTATTGTATAGTAATTTGAGGGGGGCTTAATTACGTGACAACTGCCTATCGAAAGCAACTTTCTCGCAAGAGTGAGGTACATTTGTTCACTCATATAAATAAGGACTGGTAGTGGCGTTTTTATCGCGGCGACCAGGTCGGAAGTAAGGTTATGGTCATCCCCTACGGTCTAATATTTGAAATTTCTTGATTTAATATTTATGTTTATGTAAAAATAATCAGAATAAATTACTACTAACTACGCATGGATAAAATGATTAGGCACTTTCTATAAAGGTCAAAGTCTATCTAATACAAACTAAACGCATCAATTTAAATAAAATAGAGTTGATCGAGTTTTTTTAAGAAATTATTTGGTCTCTGAAAAAATTATTTCGGGGTTTTGGATTATATATCTGCGTGTAATTTTAAAAATTCTAATATTTCATAGCTGCTTTGGTGGCCGCATGATCTAAGGCGCTTCTCTCGCTATAGACTAGACTACCGATTACAGGGAAATTGGAGTTAGATTCAGGGTCGAGTGTATTGAGGATTCTTTTCCCTCAATTATTTTCCACTCTCCTTCCACACAAATGCGAGTACACTTTCTCTAAAATTAACCTTCCTGATTCCTAGCTCACTATTGTAATTAGTACATATGCGTCCAGCCTGAAAAGGTAGTAAGACGTGGTTCTAGAAAAAATATATTATTTAATAATAAAGTACGTTTCTTTTTTTTAACGCATTTCAACATATTTTAAAATAAAATTTAATGTAAAAATGAAAGTATTATGTTAAGCTTATAAAGCTGATGAAAGCCTTTTTGAAACCACACGTGCTTTCATAATCTTTTAAATGTCACAGTTATTTAAATGATATGGCCGTCCTTTAAAAGCTTGCGTTCATTATATTAATATCCTTGTATGCATATTTATTGATTCCCCTTAGTAAACCTCTTCATTACCTTTGCAACAGAGCTGTATTGCGTGGCAGTCGGGCTTTCAGGGACTCCACAATTTAAGAAGTTGAATATATTCGTTTTGATAACATCAATATAGTATGTACGCCTTGATAACATCCCTTATAGTGTGAACGTTTTGATAAAATTATCATAGGGTGTATATTTTGATATAATTTTAGGGTGTACGTTTTGATAATATCACTATAGGGGGTTAACGCTATAGATACATTGCCATAGGAATAATCTTATCTTGCAGTTCAAAATTAAACTAGAGCTTCTTTACCATGTCGAAACGCTAATCAAAGCGTTCACCAAATGTCTCTCCTTGCAGACTGTGTTAGTTTTAAAACGTGTTAGATAAATCATTAACCTTAATTTGTCATTGTTGGCTTCTTGACATTTATTTTCATGTGTTATAAATGGTTCTTCTTATAGTGATATGATTATATAACCTACGTCGCATTAGTTTTATATAGATAAATAAATTAAATATGTAAATACGTAAATCTAACGACATGTTGAGAATTATTTATTTATTTATTTATTTGAGGTGTTTAACGCGCACTTCCTGAACTGACTGAATATATCAGCACACGAGAATTTCTATGAGCGAGATTGAAAGGTCCTATCAATTTTGACGGGAAAGGTAATTTCACATACCTTAAATAGCTCTTTAACATGCCACAATCAACCTGACTTTACTTCCCCTTCAAAGGAAGTTGTGCTACGGATTTTTATCGTTCAAGAAAAATCCGTTGACTCCAGTTGGGTTTGAACCCACGAACATCGGGTGTTTATAATTATTTCAAGATAATATTGCTGAGGAAATTTTGAAAATATGAACTTAGGACCGTTATTAAGCTGTTCAATAGTATTGATTAAGATCTAGCACGAAAAAATGTTATCGGTTACTTCAAATAAACTACAACAAAACAAGATCCGGAGGGAGATCTTGAAAGGATTATTTATACTAACAATCATGCGGAGAAAATAGTTAAGACAAGAAAATTCTCATTATACCAGGCTGGAAATAAACACCTGTCTCTCAGCTTGGACTCCAATATATGGTCCATGTTGACAATTTTGTAAGCTATTAGTTATTACGGATTATATTTAATGTTTGAAAACAACAAATTTATCATCCATCGAGCATAAAATTTGAGTACATTTACTCACAAATTTTTCCTTTCTTCTCTATACTTTATTGACGTAGTTAAGTTATAAGTGTATAAACCGAACGGATAGTCAAATGCGACTGAAAAATAAAGTCTCCGCTTTAACACCTACATGTGATGTTGAATACTTTACTCTTGTGTAGTAAGTTTAAGTAGAATAGTGCTACCTGTTCCATCTCTGTTTTCCTGCTATCCTGTAAAAGGAAGTGAGATTTTCCTATAACGTAAGTTAATTAATTACAGTATCTCTGTATTCTTGTAATATCAACTAATTAAGCAACATAAATAACCTCTTTAGGCCCTATTCTCCCGCTACCCCGGATGGCTGAGGCGTGGTTTCCAGCTCTCCTGTGCTACATCGATTATTTATTTATTCCTGCATTATCATAAACTAGTAAAGAAGTAGTGAGTTATGTTACCTCCTCCAGTATTATTATCCTGTTATTCCGGAGACTGAAGCGTGGTTTCATTTAGAGGTACTGATTAGTATTACCCCCACTAGTACTGTTTTCCAGCTACCCCAGAGATTGAGGGGAGATTTTATATAGAAGTATCGAGGGGTGAGTGTTACCTCCTACAGTTCTGTTACCCCGGGTAATGAGGCGAGGTCTCGTTTAGAAGTATCGCCAAGTATTACCACCTCCAGTACTGTTCTCCTGCTACTAAACCAGATAATGAGGCGATGTATCGTTTAGAAGTATCGCCAAGTATTACCACTTCCAGTACTGTTCTCTTGCTACTAAACCAGATAATGAGGCGATGTATCGTTTAGAAGTATCGCAAAGTATTACCACTTCCAGTACTGTTCTCCTGCTACTAAACCAGATACTAAGGCGAGGTCTCGTTTAGAAGTATCGCCAAGTATTACCAACTCCAGTACTGTTATTCTGCTACTAAACCAGATAATGAGGCGATGTATCGTTTAGATGTATTAACAAGTATTACCACCTCCAGTACCGTTATTCTGCTACTAAACCAGATAATGAGGCGATGTATCGTTTAGATGTATTAACAAGTATTACCTCCTCCAGTACTGTTCTCCTGCTACCTCGGAGACTCAGGCGAGGTTTCCACTCCCTCCTGTGCTCGCTGTTGCTGCGGTACATCGTGGCTGGCAGCTTCTTCTCTGTCTCAAGGTGGATCAGTAGTGCCACGTGCCATCCAAATTTCGATGGCTCATTGCGCCACTAGATGCGGGGATGACTGTCTTGTCTCGTATGTTTTCCTCCATAGTGAGACAAATACAAGCCTGGAAAAGACCAAAATAAAACAATTATTTGTGAATATTTAAATTTTAATGTATATTTAAAGGCAAGAGAATATAAGCGCACGACTTAGATACTAATAAGTTTTATTACATTCAAGCATATTTTTTATCTTTAGGCATATCGTAGGTTTATTGACATATTTACCTCTTTAATAGAAATAAACACTTTTATTTCAATTAATTTACGGATTCATTATTTAATTTGACCTACTAATTTAAGGCTAGACCAGACACGAGGTCTGAATATTTATTAACTTTTTATTTGTTTTGCGAGTTACACCTATATTCATTTGAACGTTAATCTAATAGTCTGCAAATCCACTTCGGTGGTCAAATTGTCTAGGGCGACACACTCGAAATGGAATGGACAAAAAATTATAGATAAATCGTAGTTCGAATCCTGGTTGGGTGTACTGTAGCCTATTTCCTATATAGCGTATAGCTCTAACGGGAAATAAGACGTGGTATTTAAAAAAAAATCATCGATTGTTTCCAGGTTGTGACCGGGTTAGTTTAGTAAAATGCCTCCATCTTCCTCTATTCTTCAGCTCTCACTTGCACACCTTCTGTTATCCGCTCCTCTCATCTCTTTCTTGGACTCCCTTACGGTCTTTTTCCTACATTCTTTATTTCCGTCAGTTTCTTTGGCATCCTTTCTTTTCCATCCTCATTACATGATCATACAATCTCAGTCTTGCTTCTTCTAGTATCTTATGTACTCCCTGTAAGGCCCCCCCCCCCCCCCCNCCCCCCACTCTTTCCCGAATATATAAATATATATCCTAAATGATTTTCCACTCCGCAAATATGGGTGCATATCCTCTAAATTAATTCTTTCTCATCCCTGACACAAGTGTAATTAGCTCATATGCGTATAATCCAAACTTTTAGTAAGACGCTGTTTGTCATATAACTGTTGAATTATAACGAGAAAAGGTTTATGTTCAGAGGTTGTAGACCAATTGAGAAAAACTAATTAGCAGTTTGATATATTTATTAATAATCAGAAATGAACATTAATACATATCACGGAAAAGCAAACTATACCCGTACGAGAGATAACGAGAACGTACGTGCGAGGCAACAAGCATATTACTACTGCCTCTCCTCAGTCCCACGCACACACAAGAGTGTCGCTTCCACTGCGCACACACCTGCGCACCACAGATGTCGCTACATCTATATTTGCTGTAATATAAATTTACCTATACTTCAACAATAACCATTATGAAGATGAACCACCAATAAACAGTTGTAGAGCTCTAAAACAAATTCCAACTCAAAGTAATTTAAAACAATCTCGATTCAGATAATGTGTTCACGAATCCTCTAATATCCTTAAGGATTCAAGGTGTTCGAGGTTATAGTCTCACTCGAAAATCCAATATTTAATTCAGTGTGATTCTTCTACATTAAATGGTAAATCAAATTTCTGGGGATTTGCGGTTGTGTTTTTCCTAAAATAAATTAAAATAAGGTTGAACAGCTTAGCTCAGTCGATAGCGTGGTCTTCCTACTGAGCTAAGGGTATTGGGTTTGATTCCAGGCATGGCCTAGAAATTTATAATTAGTGAAACGCGGGATTCCACTTTCACAGTGAATAATTAACGGTCTTGGGCTAGATATTGTGTATTTTTTTTTTCGATTTAAGCGAGTTTATAAGTCGTGTGCTGAAATTATCAGTCGGTTCAGAAAGATCACGTTAAATAGCGCAAAAATAGGTAAATATAACACGAAGCTGGTAGAACAGCCATCGTAGTGTTCAAACCGAAAGTTAATTACAGCCGTCCAATCGTAATCTAAGTCCCTCTTTAACATCCGTTGGTTTGGGTACGTCCAAACCCACAGCCGGGTTGTAAAGAGGAATCCACGCTAGTTAACGATCTCACAATGATTTAACTCGTCTCTTAGTTTAATTAGCGATAGCTGGAAGGTGCCGCCGTCTTTGACAAAAGGTCCGACGGGGACGGTACTTCATGGTTTAAGTACCTCGAGTAGTAAAACCGACTGGAGAACGTCCAGTGGGGGGGGGG
>CABFWO010000131.1:11714-28626 GCA_902155825.1 Timema genevievae
GGGGGGGGGGGGGGGGGGGGGGACAATAAAGATACGTGGGTTACACTCGTCTTCTAAATCGCCAAGATGTTTCAGGCCTGCTCCTCTGCTGTGGTTTGCTTGTAATGACCCGCCTCGGTGGCGTAGTTGGCTAACGCGCCAGTCGTGTTGAGCCAAACCATCTAGGACGGGGAGATCGAGGTTCGAATCTCGGTCGGGTGAACTGGGGTGGTTTTTCCTAAATGGTTTTCCACTCTTCCTCCACGCAAATGCGGGTTCACTTCCTCTAAATTCAACCTTCCCAATTCCTAGTCCATTAGTGTAAATAGTACTTAAGCGTATAACCCGAACGGGTAGTAAGACGCGGTGCTAAATAATAATAATAATAATAATAATAATAATAATGCTTGTAATGGGCTGGTCAGGGTTCTAGTTTCGGCTGAGTGTGCTGAGGGTGTTTTTTTCTCCTATTGGTTTACCACTGTCCTTACACTAAAATACGGGTACAATTTATACTGTCCTCGCCCATATATCATTAATGCGAAAAGTATGACCCTATGCAGTCAAAAGATATTGAAGAAACTAAAGACGGACTTCGAAAATATTTCCTCGTGCTTAAGACGTGTATATGTTATGCACACAGGCTACATGTTGAGTTTTGTTCGAATAACCATTGAAACTTGGCCATTATTGCATTTGTTTTCCCTTACTATCAAATTCCTTGTGTTTTCCAGAAGGAATTCCCTCCTTTCCAGACAATTTAAAATGAAGAAAGGAGTAGTAAAATTTTACTTTTCATCAAACTGACGAAGTGTGAATTCATATAACCTATGTTTAAAACAGGATGATTTAAAATTCGCGAGTAAATAACTCTTCAGTCGCTTCACAACCCTTGTTTAAGGGGCAATAAAACATGTTTGAAACAATCAGCGTGCTTAATTATTCAGTTCACTTTTTAGTCCACCCAAAGACTTACTATTTTAAGCTTTCAGTTAGATATTCCTAATTAAATATATCAGTGTTTTTACTAGATTTTGCAAGATTTCCCGGTTTTTATCTGACACAAAAAACTTCCTGTATTTTCCCGGCCCCCCAGGTGAGTGGCAGCCCTGTTAAAGCACTAAGTATTACAAATCACAGCCACTGAAACAAACAGAACCCTGGCGGTAAAACTCCTTACTAAATAAATGAACGGGCTGATATATGGGTCAATAACATAAATAATTGAAAAAAAAAGTTTGTTTTGTTAAGACCTTTTATTTTTTAACTCAATACGCAATGGCGGGCATGAGGACGAAGGCATCCGTCTCGTCTAGTTTGGTTTGCCGGTTATTGAGATATCAGGGATGTAATTAAGGGCGGCTCAAATGTTTTTCCCCTTCTAATTGTTTCCCGGCTGGCCCTCCATGCTTTAAATTCTAACTTCATAGTTCCTACCTCATTAGTGTAGATATGCAGCTATACCTGACTTTAGTTACAAAATAAACCTAATTAAAATTAACAGAAACCCTTTCTGATTAGTTGGAATAATCAATTTATACATCGATAAGTGTATAAACTGAACGGGTAGTAAGACGTGGTGCTAAGTAAATAAATAAATAAATAGATAATATGTAGCAATACCTAATAAATAAAATGTTTCTATTTTGGTCATAAACTAGGGTAATTACAATATTAAATTATAAATTGCCACTTAATTTTTTTTCTCCGTGTCTCCCCAACCATCCGGATTTTACACATCTAATTAAACTGAAAGACCACTAACACCAGGTCAAATCGAATCTAAGCGCGGCAGACAGTACCGCTCACATCAAATCGAATCGAAGCACGGCAGGCAGTACCGCTCACATCAAGTCAAATCGAATCGAAGCGCAGCAGACAGTATCGCTCACATCAAGTCAAATCGAATCGAAGCGCAGCAGACAGTACCGCTCACATCAAGTCAAATCGAATCGAAGCGTGGCAGGCAGTACCGCTCACATCAAGTCAAATCGAATCGAAGCGTAGCAGACAGTATCGCTCACATCAAGTCAAATCGAATCGAAGCGTGGCAGGCAGTACCGCTCACACCAAGTCAAATCGAAGCGCGGCAGGCAGTACCGCTCACATCAAGTCAAATCGAATCGAAGCGCGGCAAGCAGTACCACTCGCATCAGGTCAAATCGAATCGAAGCGCAGCAGACAGTATCGCTCACATCAAGTCAAATCGAATCGAAGCGCAGCAGACAGTACCGCTCACATCAAAGTCAAATCGAATCGAAGAGTGGCAGGCAGTACCGCTCACATCAAATCGAATCGAAGCACGGCAGGCAGTACCGCTCACATCAAGTCAAATCGAATCGAAGCGCAGCAGGCAGTAACGCTCACATCAAGTCAAATCGAATCTAAGCGCGGCAGGCAGTACCACTCACATCAAGTCTAATCGAATCGAAGCGTGGCAGGCAGTACCACTCACATCAAGTCTAATCGAATCTAAGCGCGGAAGGCAGTACCACTCACATCAAGTCTAATCGAATCGAAGCGCAGCAGGCAGTAACGCTCACATCAAGTCAAATCGAATCGAAGCGTGGCAGGCAGTACCGCTCACATCAAGTCTAATCGAATCGAAGCATGGCAGGCAGTACCGCTCATATCAAGTCAAATCGAATCGAAGCGCGAGAAGGCAGTACCGCTCACATCAAGTCAAATCGAATCGTGGCAGCCAGTACCACTCACACCATGTAGCATTGAATCGAATCGAGTTATTTCGACTACCATCCAAGCGAAAAGGAAACAAGAAATACAGTGGTTTGATTATTAAGAAGAAACAAAAAAGTGCTATTTTTAATTCACAATTAAGACCACGTGTCAATAGAAATAATGTAACCAAATATAAATAAATGCCCGTACATAAACTATTAGGTACAAATAAATGTAATAAAAACATGCTTAAGATGTTTTTACTGATGCATACCGGGATAAGATTCATCTTCGTGAGGACCACTGAGGAGCTACTTTAATGCAAAAGTTGCAGCACTGGATTAGAAAACTGAGATTAACGGCCGGAGGTTTCGTTGTCCTGACCACTTGACACACACTATTCGCAGAAGTTGGGTCTATCTTCACCAGCAGACGACGGCCGCCGGTCGGTATAGCGCGATTGCGGGCTGACGTCATAGAATAATCCTGAGCTATAATAGTTAGCGTTTCGTTCCTTGCAGCTTCACTTTACAAACAAACCATACAAACTTAAATACATGGACCCGAGCTATAGAATATCCTCACAGACTCGCTCAGAGATAACATCACACTGATCTGCTGCATATTCTCGAACTTTCCCGCAAATTACCGAAGGAAAAAAAATCGCCTTTATTGCAGCTACGATCCACTTCGGTGGCCGCGTGGTCTAACGCGCTACTCTTGCAGTAAGGTAGACTACTGAGGACGGGGAGATTGAGGTTCGAATCTTGGTCGGGTGTACTAAGAGGGGTTTTTCCAATATGGTTTTCCACTCCCCCCACCACACAAGTGTGGATACACTTCCTTTTAATTCAACCTTCCAATTCCCTAAAAACCATTATCTTAATTAGTAGACTATGTAAGCGTACAATCCAAACGAGTAATAAGACGTGGTGTTAAAGTATATATATATATATATATATATATATTAGTTAAGATGTCGAACCGAAGAAAGAATTATCCACAGATAATTATTTTCGAAACATTTCATCCAGGTGTGGCGCGGTTCTTTATGGAATTCAAATGTGGAAGACAACATTTTATTTTATTTAGGTATTTAAGGTGTACTTAGGAACAGACTGTTCATATCAGCACACAACTTATAAACTAACTTAAATCTGGAACAGACACAAAACCCATTCCTCCAATCGAGCCCAGGACTTTTAACTAACTATGAAGACATACTACCGACTGAACTAAGGTGTCGGAAAGAGGGGTAATTGTTAGGGGAGATGTACACGTATTGCATGAAACTATTTAGAAAAAAACAAACCGTTTAGACGAGCTTACGATTTAATTTCTATTCATGTTTCTAAATGTCCCCCACACCAGATTTTAAAAATACTACGTTTAGAACAAAATTTGCATGTGCATGGGATCGCATACCTTACGTGACACATTTGTAATCATGAACGGGTTATTAACCACACAAAAAATAATTCAATCAATCGCGGAAGAATTTCATGCAAAGTCACACCGTTGTTCTGCGGGTGTGGTTCTTCACTTTCATAGACCACATTAGCTTGCGTACCACCGCATAGCGCATACCCTCTGCTCAATATTGTGTGACTTGGCATAGTGTTTTGGAATTATACCAAAATGTCACGGGGTTTCGCGCGACGGCGGTAAACCCTCGCATTGCGCTCTTAAAACAATTCAGCGCTTGTGAGATATTATAAAACATTTACCATGTTTGTTTGATTTGTTATTTTAAATACAAATTGTTTATCGTGTATTTTTCATTTAAATTAAATTATTTTTGCTCGGAATAATTTATTTATACTATTATATTAATAAAACGACAGATTCGGTGGTTGACTGATCTAAGGTGTCACCCACGCAATAGACTGGACTGCCATTGATGGGGAGATGAAGGTTCCAGTCCCGGTCGGATGTACTGAGGTCCTAAATGGTTTTCCATGGTGTCTACTTAACTTTACCAATGAAATTCCCAACATTTTCCCCGATTTACCCGTATTATTTATTAAAATTCCCGACTCATCAGTATATCACAATCTTCTTCTACCCACCCTCCACTTTTTTCCCATTAATTTATTCATAATAAGTGTTAATATATAAATAAACATGTTTTTATTTGTATTAACATATTCTACTAAGAATTAAAAAATTATAAAATATATTACACAGCTACAAAAAATATACAGTTTGAATCATATTGTAATTTACTGATTTAATTATTATTATATCTCATATTATGATTAAAGCAACATTTTCTAGGATTTTTTGTTGTAAATTACCAAATTCCCGACTTATTCCCTTTTTTTCCCGACCACCTCAAATTCCCGGCTAGTTTCAGTTTTCCCTGATTTTCCCGGAAGGTAGACGCCCTGTAATTTCCAATCTCCCTCCACGCATATTCGGGTACACTTCCTCTTAATTCAACCTTACTTATCCCTAACTCATTAGCGTAATTAGTACATAAGCGTATAATCTGAACAGGTAATAAAGACGCGGTGCTAAAAAAAATTTACATTTTCAGATAAAATATGACTTGGAGGATATTTTACATAGGCATACATTTCCTATTTTGATAATTTCTCCACCACTATTTAAGATACGAAATAACTTATCATTGTAAAGTTGTAATACTATTAAAATTATAATACTTTTAACTGAGATATTTTTTCATATAACCAATATTTTACAAGTTTTAAGCAAATATATTTTTAAATAAACGTCTGTGAAAAGATTAGCTATTTGGTGGACAGAGAGGTTCCTTTTTATGTTCCTGTAACAGTATGTATTATTTAATTTATTCTCTTAGGTGGAATTTTATGATGTTCTGTTGTCCATGGTTTTATTTGTGTAACAATGTATATTATTTAGTTTCACATATCTTACGACTTTTAAGTTAATATATCCATAGCACCGTACTATTTAATTATGCCATCTTTAGCCGCATTCTTTTTAATAACATGTTTTACCACCCATTCGGTTTATACACTTATGTGCTAAATTGTACCCGCATTCGCTTGGAGGGAAAGTGGAACACCATTTTTGAAAACCACCCTCAATACACCCAACCGAGATTCGAGCCTCGATCTCCACGTAATAGGCAGTATAGTCTACTACCAAAGTAGTGTCTTAGACAAAGCGGCCACCGAGGCGGTTAAGTTATTATTTGATTTTTATATTATATATTTTTTTTGAAATGTGTTTATATATATTTTTTAAATGATAGATTAACTATTTGGCTAGATAAATAACAATAATTTTATCATGTCATTTGTTTTCGAATGTCAACTCTGGAACACCTGAAATAAAAGTTTTCCATGAGAATAATAAGAATATATGAGAGTAAGACAACTGAAAAGAAAAACGACGATAAATTTTGGTTTAATAGTTGAATGTTCTAGCGTTGGCTTTGTAAAGAAAAAAAAATAAAGGTTTACATACCATGCAAAGCAAGACTTTATTTTTCTGGTCAAATAAATGAAATAAAATGTGTGTTTCTGTTAATGCTGTTATTCCAAAAACATGAAACCTAGAAAACTTAAAATTGGCGTCCGTATGGCTAAGATTCTGATATGATGAAACATTTATAAATTACAAACATATTTTATCTATCAACAATAATAAAATTTTACTACACCATTATTTTGATTTTATAGATATTTATTATGTCTAGTAGTAATTCCATGAACAGTAAACCTCGTTTTCTTCATTCAAAAAATGCTAAGCAATATATCATATTCTTAATCGTTACAACAGTCTTTAAGATTTATCTTAGAACTTCAAGTTGAAATATCTACTATAATTTCTCGTTGTATTAGTTTGTATTTTTCCTTGGTGATCAAGTTATACAGAAAATAAATTAATACTATATACAAGGGGTCGGCAACCTTTTAGGAGTGTTTTGCCGAGGTAGTATTGCAAAGTCGCTCAGCGTGTCAACCAACCTAAACTCACCCAAATCGGTTATATTTGTATTCTAGTTAATTAAAACCATTATTAAAATAAATGTATGTTGATCTTGTGAAATGTAAGCGTGCCATAGAAAGTCGTTCCGCGTGTCGTAGGTTGCCGACCCCTGATATATACATTATATTCATAGAGAATACCTGTCGTTCACGTATTTAAAACGTCAGTCTCGCAACAGATGTCAAAACAAATTTAATTCAAATCACCTGAGATGAACTATTAAACAAAAAACCTTTTGTGCGGCCACCGTATTGAAACTGTTAGCCTGATTAAAAATATATGTACATACATTTATCGGCCTGGGTTCAAAGAATATACCTGTCAAATTTCGTTAAAATTGGTCCACACATTGTACAGTTATCGCGTAGCAAAGATCCGGACAAACGGACGAAATGCCAAATGATCAAGTAAAAACAAAACCTCAATTGGCTCTGTGAACGCTGTAGAAGATACAACTTGGACGTATGAATATGTGAAATTAGATCTAGTAAAGTTTTAGAACCTGTCCTCGCTTTTGTTTAGAGTGGATATAGGAAACTAGGGGGGAAAGCACCCTTATTATTTCTAGCTGGGATTTCACCCCCAACCTCCCCGTCACGGGCAAACCCAGGCCAGACAAGTTTGAAGACTATTCCAAGTGTCCAGGATACGGGTTGACTCAGAAAATAAATATATGCCTCAATGATTCCTTCCACGAGATAAACAAGAAGTTGGTTATTTATTTTCTAGTTTTAAAAATAGTTTATTACTGCTTTTAGCGTTTACATCTTTGCTATTGATGCTCCTTGGAGTTTGATATTGAGATGAATAGGTTTTTATTTAAATAATAAAAATTGTATGAAAACTGTTTTGTCAAAGTTTGAATATTTTTTTTAACGTGGTAAGGCGTCAAGCTCCAATAAGTTTTATTTCCGGTGACGGGAAAGTCGAGTCTCGAATCATGGCAGTAGGGATTATTTTATGTACGATTTATCACCACATGGCTTTTATCTCCTTATCCCCCCCCCGTTAATAAGGGTACCTTTTGGATCAAGACACACATTCATTTTTCTTTCATAAAATAAATTATAAAAGATTTGACACTACCTTGATTAAAATATTTGTTAAAACCTTACATCAAATTTTCTCTAAAATTTTACAAATCTATATCAATAGAATGAAGGTGACCTGGTGGTCTAGGAGGTAAGGTGTCAGACTTCTGTGCTGGGGGTAGGGAGTTCAATCCTAGGTCCTGGCACAGATCTATCTGATTGCCAAACCCTTCCTTCACCTCTGACAAGACGTGTATTAATCAGAACTTGTGAATGTGAGGAATGCCAGGCCTCCACCGTGGTTCGGATCCCACGTTAAACTGTAGGTCCTCCATTTCATCACACAATCACCCTACCATTACACATTAGCGTAAGTGCGTACAACCCGAACGGGTAGTAAGACGCGGTGCTAATAATAATAATAATAATAATAATAATAATAATAATAATAATAGAATAAAGAGTTTGTTTGTTTGTTTGTTATGAGCATTGAGCGATATCTACAACATGTTGAGGTCTGAAGTTTAAAAATTAGTAGCCTTCGTGCACAAACATTTGCACCTCGAGGATGGAATTTTAAATTTTTTATTAGCTTTTTTTAAATTTATTAAGATCTGGGTCAGAAGGAATAAAGTGAAGATTTTTTTTTCTGCCTGTTTGAAGCAAATAAAAGCGTTATCCCGGGGAACGCCGGGAACTTCTGTTGGTGATTAATAAAACGGACGCCAATTATTTTAAACATATTTTCGAATGGAAACCTTAAATATTTTAAAAATTTGGTCACAAAAGCTGTACTATTAATTTTAAAAAATAAACACATTTATACTTCCAAGATAGTTTTAGTTAAGGGTTGGTTTATTTATAGTGTACCATAACATTTTAAAATGCTTCACAAGTATATATTAAGCATTTAGCTTTCGCCATTTTCCTAGATAAAATCCAAGAGTATTGTTCTAAGAAGTACACATTTTATAAAATATTTGTAAAATATAGGTCTATTTGATTTATCAACCAAGCTACACAAAATTGATTTTATCAAAGAATTTTAATAAAAGAAATGTGACAGTGTAATACCTGCTTTATTGGTACTTGTAGTAAAGATATTTGATTTAACAAATCAATGTTAGAATCTATTAACGTTTTAATATAAAAGCATCTACTATATTTACATAATAAAATCAATATACGGATTATTTAGGTTACACAAATGCGTCGCTCTGGTTACACAAATAAATAGTAATTGAAAAACCCGCTACAGCGTCCGCATGGTTTCAGGCGTCACTCTCGTGTTAAGCTAGTCTGCTTATTAAGGGGAGATCGTAGTTCGAATCCCGGTCTGACTTGCTGAGGGCTAATTTCCTAAATGGTTTCTCACTCTCCTTCCACGCAAATAAGGGTAGATTAACTCTAAAATGCTTCCTTCCTCACCCTTACCACAAAAGAGTATCACATATGTGTAAAACCTGAACATATAGTAAGACACGGCGATAAATAGGTAATTGAAAATTAATCAATTTGTTAAACAAACAACACGGCTCGAATGATTACACAATATGTTAACATTTTCAATAAACAAACTAATGAGGAGTGACTTAGATGATTGAAAAAGTAAACCTGTATAAAAAACCCACCACGCAATTATTGAATCCATTAATGTAGAAGAATCGGTAATAGGAAATTCGAATAGCATCTCTGTTTAATTGTGACTCCTGACGAAAAGAGTTATTAGTGAAAGCAATCAATTCGCGAACTACTATACCTCTTTAAAAAGCAATTTACACAAACACATGCTTTGAACCTGACGTAGATAATTTGTAACTCTTCCCCCCTCCCCCCCCCCCACCCTTTCTCTCGCCCTTCCGTTTGATTCGTCTGTTATTAGCTGAATGAATCGGCTTTCGTTAATGGAAACTTACCTTCCGCGTGGCCGGTGAAACCGCTGTTATTATTATTATTATTACTGGGTATTTAATACTGTTGTACGTAGCGGTACTTAGGGATCAGCCATCAAAGAGACTTGATACTACAGCAATCGCCGCAAACGATTCTTCGTTAATTAAATTTTAAAAAAAAACTTGAATTCTATCAGACGTGAATAATTAATATCTTGTATAGTACGATTCTATTTTAGAAATAAGCTTTTAGAACGAATAAAACTCACTTCGCTGACCGCATAGTCCATGGCGTCACTCTCGCAATATACTTGGCTGCCTATGGCGGAACGATCGGGGTCCAGGATACCTGTCGGGCGTACTGAGGGTGCTTTTACCTATATGGTACTCCATTCTCCCTTCCCGCAAATGGGGGTACAATTTCTATCAATTATATCTTCCTCATCATTAACATATTAGCTTAGTTAGTAAATGTACATGCGAATAACCCAAACGAGTAATAAGATCCTGTGCTAAAAAATTTTTTTTAAATTAGTCAACAGTGATAATATTTTATTAAATTATTATTATTATTATTATTATTATTTAGGTATTGATAATATCAAAAACAACATCTGCAGACCATATTTAAATGAATTCAATGCAGTTTTTAAATGTCAAAAAAAGTAATAATAATATCGCCTTTATTAGGGCGAAGTTAAGGTCAGCCAGCGCCTTTTATTACACTTAGCCCCTTAATGATAAAGAATGTGCATTTAATACATATAATAATAATAATTTTACTTTATACACACATTCTTACTGTATCCCTACATTTTCCCTCATATCGACAATTGAGACTCTGCTCGCAGACCTTGAGCAAGATTATGTTGAAAGGATTTGATAGTGGCAGCAGTCTTAATATTTGGATCAAGAGCATTCATGGAACGAGGTCCAGCAACAGTGAAAGAGAGAGAATAGAAAGATTTGTGAAGCTATGTGTGTGTGTGTGTGTGTGTGTGTGTCTGTGTGTGTGTGTGTCTGTGTGTGTGTAGTGTCTGTGTGTGTGTCTGTGTGTGTGTGTGTGTGTCAAGTGAGCTGGTACCGAGATTATGATGAGCATGAAGAGGAACTAGACGCGAGGAAAGGTATTGAGGATATCCTGTTAGCAATATTTTCTTTGTCATTACAAGAGTATGTAGATGCCGTCTGTCATCAAGTCGTAGCCAATCAAGTTTGTTATATGTATTGACCTGGCGGTCTAGGGGTAAGGTGTCTGGCATCTGTTCTGGGGGTCCGGGTTTCAATTCTCGGTCCTGGCACAGATTTATCTGATTGCCAAACCCTTCCTTTACCTCCGACAAGACGTGTATTAATCACAACTTGTGAATGTGTGGAATGCCAGGCCTCCACCGTGGTTCGCGATCCATTTTCAGTTGACATTGATAGTGCACTGAGTAAACTTCAAATTGAGATGATTGACCTGCAGTGTAGTCCTGGATTAAGGAGAACTACACGGTCGTGAATAAATTTACAAATTTTACATTTCTCTTGATTCTGATAAATTCGCAAACATTCAAGATTTTGCTCGAAAAATGTTGGTCATTTTTGGATCGACTTTTATATGTGGACAAACATTTTTTATGATGAATCTCAATAAAAACTCCTTACGATCAAGCATTTCTGATGAATATTTACAAGGAGTTTTAAGAATTTCGACGACTAAATTTACACATGACATCAAAAAAATGATGAAATATGAAAAATTTGCATTCATCTCATTGAGTATTTTTTATTGAAGAATAATAACTTGTTTTTTAAACTTTTTTATCTTGTCTATATCATTTTATATTTTTATACAATAAATTGCGTGTACCAAAAAATAATATTTTATTTGGCAGCCCGTTGTAATATTTAAATTCTCAATGTGGCCCTTCAGCCAAAATATTTGCCCAGGCCTACTCTACAGAGTAAGGAGAAGGGTAAAAGACCTATTGGAAGACCACGGATGAGATGGACGGATCCAGTGCAGACATGGAGGCTAAAGGAGTGGACTGGAGACGCGTGACAGAAGGTGAAGCTGGGAGAGATCTAAAGGATGGAAGAGGTTGTGCCAGACGACCTGCAGAGGCAGAAACATCCAGTGATAATAATAATAATTATTATTATTATTATTATTAATATTATTTTTTGCATTCATATTTAAGGATACAATTATTTTAGTTCCGAAAATTGAAAAATGACACCTGGACACGGGAATCGAACCCAGGATCTTTGGCTTAGTACGCCAATGCTATAACCACTGAGCTATCCAGGATTCGTCCCGTACCCAGGGTCATTCTTCACTCATATTTTAAGGCAGAGCCTATGATGAACTTAGCGGAAATCGTCGGCTACAAGTATGTGATTATATTAATATCACGAGCTATCAGATAACGCAGCCATCTTCAACTCGGTAGTTGGCATTATGCTGCCATTTGTACAATTATTATAATTGTACGGGATTGCATATCAAGAATCAAATAGCCAAAGCTATTATTTATGCTTTTAGTGAGGATCACTCCATATAGATATCATCATTATAATATGATATCTAGATGGAGTAATCCTCACTAAAAGCATACATAATAGCTTTGGCTATTTAATTATTTTAGTGTCACAAATTTTTATAGTTTGAATAAGAAAAACTATAGTAAAGTATTAATAATCAATGCATTATTTAATACAATTATCGATGGATTAAACCATGCTTACCTACACTTACAACAGTCATAATACGAGATGATGTTAGTTCATTAAGGTGCGGCAGAAGGGAGCGCGAATAATTTTACAGTTTTTATAGCATTACATTTTTTTGGTCAAAATAAATCAAATATTTCTTCAGTAGCAACAAAGAGTTTAGTTTTCTGCACATGCTAATAGCAAAAGATCTTGAATATATGTCAAGGGTGTCCTGGAATTTTGTCAAAACCTTTTCTCTTTATTTAAAAAGTTTTGACAAAATTCAAGGACACCCTTGACAGATATTCAAGATCTGTTAATATTAGCATGTGCAGAAAACTAAATTATATGTTGCTACTGGAGAAATATTGGATTTATTTTTGCCAAAAAAATTATATTCTATAAAAACTGTAAGAAACTTGTGCTCCCTTCTGCCGCACCTTAAGGTGCGGCAGAAGGGAGAGCAAGTATTTTTACAGTCCTTATAAAATATACATTTTTTGGCCAAAATAAATCAAATATTTCTCCAGTAGCAACAAAGAGTTTAGTTTTCTGCACATGCTAATATCAACAGATCTTGAATATAATGTCAAGGGTGTCCTGGAATTTCGTCAAAACTTTTTAAATAAAGAGAAAAAGTTTTGATGAAATTCCAGGACACCCTTCACAGATATTCAAGATCTGTTGATATTAGCTTGTGCAGAAAACTAAATTCTTTGTTGCTACTGGAGAAATATTTGATTTATTTTGACAAAATAAAGTAATGCTATAAAAACTGTAAAATTAATCGTACTCCCTTCTGCCGCACCTTAAGGAAAGAAACAGCCTGAGGGTGCGAATCCTAATTTCTCAGTCAGGAATGTAAATCAATTCATAACCTTGTCGGTTTGTAAATTACAATCAGTGTATCTAGTTTCATAAATCGTATCAAAATAGAAATTAGTTTAAATAAATCACGTTAGTACATTGGTGGAACCACTCATTCATCACATGGGACCAATTAAACAATATAGAGGAAATAGATAGCGATATAAAATCTATGCTCGAGATACCGATCACATAAATCTCCCCTCGCTAGCCGACGAATTAGTGATGGCCAATTAAGTCGAACCAACTGACAAAACTATTCTAACTAATATTATATTCATTTATTTGAGCTAAATACGATATATTTACCAAACTGACTATTTATATTCAGAGTAAACCTTTCTCAACAACCCACCCCAGTGGTCACGCAATCTAAGGCGTCAGGCCCGCAATAGAATCACTAGTTACGAGGAGATGAAAGTCAAGATCCTGGTCTGTTGATTTAAGATGATTTTCCGCTAAATGGTTTCCACTTTCTGTATTTTTGCCAAGCAAATGTGGCTACATTTCCCTTAAATTTGATTTGTCTTGTCCGCAGCCCTATTGTGAAAAAAAAAATGCAGACTGTTGAGCTTTGGTAGAGAGGTAAGGTAGAGTTTTGAATTAATTTCAACATAATTTTTAGGGAACCACTTTTACTTTCTTGTTAAAAAAAGTTATCTCTTAAATAAACGTCGCGAGGGGGATCATTTTTAATATCTTCATTGATATTTAAATAATGATTTAATTTTTATTGAAGTCCAAATGATTTATTAGTAGATTTTTAGTACCGCATCTTAGTACTCATTCGGGATATATGCTTATGTAATAATTACGCTAATAGTTTCAGGCAAGAAGGAGGCTATATTTATACAAAGTGTATCCACATTCGCGCGAAAGGAGAATGGAAAACTATTATGGAAAAACCACTCTTAGTACACCCGACTGAGTTTAGAACTTCGACCTTCGCGTCATTGGCAGTCTAGTATACTGCGATAGTAGCACCTTAGACCATGTGGCCATCGAAGCGGGTACCTAATAAAAATATCGTTAAATAAATACGTTGAAGTGATTGTGTAAACACCAGGAGAGGTATTTGAGCTCTGGTTGTTCGACTTTTAACTTTGAGTACTCTATAAACTGAGTTATCCATATTCTTCATAACCCGCCTCGGTGGCGTAGTTGGCTAACGCGCTAGTCGTGTTGAGCCCGACTGCCGAGGACGGGGAGATCGAGGTTCGAATTTCGGTCGGGTGAACTGGGGGTGGTTTTTCCTAAGTGGTTTTCCACTCTCCCTCCACGCAAATACGGGTTCACTTCCTCTAAATTCAACCTTCCCAATTCCTAATCCATTAGAGTAATTAGTACTTAAGCGTATAACCCGAACGGGTAGTAAGACGCGGTGCTAAATATTATTATTATTATTATCATATTCTTCATATAAGTGTTTCATTCAACCGGATAGTTCAGCAGTCACTTCATCAGAGTGTCATCTTAAACGAAGTGTTTGATTATATACTTAAGTTAAATTTTTTTAATACAACTATCATATTAATAAAATCCTCAACAATATTTTAGAACAAAAGTTTGTCAATAAAGAACGTACTAATGGTTTCTCTACAAAAAAAAACAAACTAGAATGTAATTTTTTTTATCCCAAACGCGTTTGAACATCCTTAGTGAAAATCTATAATGTTAAATGGGCCAGGAGTTCCTAACAAATGCGTAACAAAGGAGGAAGTGAAAAGGCTTTTTTTTAAAGTAAAAAAAAGAGACGATGCTTTTTGAATTTTAAGTTTACTTACTTAGGGAGAGGATCCGGTAGTGCATTTTAAGCAGTCCTCGTCTGATCTTTCTTTGAAGTTGTTGTTTCCAACTTTCTCTTCTAAATTCCTCCACTAGTTTAGTTTTTTTTCTTTCTTCACGTCATCCTATTTGTTCTACTTTACAATTCGTTTTCGATTAAAAGTTCCCATCTCTCTTTATTTTTCTGTCCTTTGTTTCCTTACAGTGTCTTACTACCCGTTTATTTCAGTTATTTAATGTGCACCTATTGAACCGAATGATTACATCATCACACGAATTTATTTAAGATTACTTAAATCTGGAACAGACACAACATCCAGCCCCCTGTCAATAATTTATCACTCTGTAAGGTTAAACCACATTTCACCAATGATATAGTTTTCGGTCATGCCAGGAATCGAACTCAGGTATATATACTATTAATTATGATAATGTTGTAAGGTGAGAAAGATGGATTTAAATTAAATTTAGACCCTGATTTTGGTGGGAATAATAGTACCTTGCAGCCACTCAAGTTACTAAAACCATTTTAATATATTCATACATCAAGTATGTTATCTGCAGCTCTCACTTTTGATAGATAATATTAATACTTATAAAATAACACAAACAATATAGTAAAAGTTATCAATGCTGGCCGCAAAGAAATATGTTTGAATTTTCTTAAAAAAAAGGAGGGTGTACCTAATTCTGCGTGACGAGGGAGTGGTAAACCATTTGGGAAACAACCCCTCAATAAACCCAAAAAGGAATTCTAACCCCGACCTTCCCGTCTACGACAATTCAGAATATTGTAAGGGGGATGCCTATAAACCATTTGAACATTGACACAGGTAATTTCTGTTCTTTACACATAAAGTAAATTTTTAACTTTAAATAAAAGAAAAAAACCAGCAGTTTTAGGCCGAAATAAGATCCATGCCGTTAGCCTACGATTGGGCTATACTGACCGAGAGGCCGCCACTGTTGTGATGATACTGCCAACAATTTCGGATGGAGGGTGTCATGTGATCAGCACAACGCATCCTCTGGCCGTTAATTTCAGTTTACTAGACCGGATCTGTTTACTATCATTCAAATAGTTCCTAATTTTTCCTCAAGAGGCTGAGTTTGATCCCGTTCCAGAACCAATACTTCACAGAAAATCTGGAAGCGCCGGGGATCGAACCCGGGACCTCCAGATCTGTAGCTAGGAACTAGACCACGAATTAAAACTGAACCAAATAGCATTTGATTAAAGACGGAAAATGACGTCAAGACATGGGAATCGAACCCAGTTCTTTTCAGTTTTAGTACGCCAATTATCTCCGACTTAGCTTCCCAGGAAATGTCATGTATCACTCATAATTTAAGGCAAAGTCTGTGATTAACACAGGAGAGCCAATACAAACCAAATATTTTTGAGAATTTTTCAAAATCTCACAGTAGTGTGTATGATTAATTTGTTGCGCTTTGCAATATAATCAGACGGTCACTATAAAATTGATATAATATCATCACAACATTAAATTTATGTGTGTTTGTGTATGTGTAAATTTGGATCTTCTCTTTCACAGACATGAATTGACGGATATTGGTATTGCTTTATTTGTAGGCCTATATTATAGATTTAAATTAGTGTGTCATTCGTGTGCTGATATCGTCTGGCTTGGAAAGTTGATATAAACCAACCCAATATAAAAATCAAATATTTATCTACAAATAAATATACCCTTCAGTATCACATTACGCTATGAAGGTACCTTTTAATACAATCACTTGTTCTTTTTGTGGTTACATAGAAGGCCTATATTAATTTCGATAGTATAATATAAAATGGTGGTGACCTGGTGGTCTAGGGGTAAGGTGTCAGACTTCTGTGCTGAAGGTCCGGGGTTCAATCCTCGGTCTCGGCACGGATTTATCTGAATGCCAAACCCTTCCTTCACCTCTGACAAGATGTGTATTAATCACAACTTGTGAATGTGAGGAATGCCAGGCCTCCACCGTGGTTCGGAT
>CABFWO010000131.1:29070-66219 GCA_902155825.1 Timema genevievae
CGCACGCACACACACACACACACACACACACACACACACACACACACACACACAAGTTTTCATCAGCACTCAACTCACTAGATAGCAACGTATGATAGCAGCACTGCTTGTTTAGTCTGGTTTGATGGTGACTTATCTCGGGGTTTGAATCCCAACCGGCTGTGCTAAGGGCGTATTTTATAAACTCAGTTATTTAAAAGTAGGCTAACTTTCTATAAAGTAGAAACTAGGGAAACTTGACTTTTTTTTTTCCAAGTATATTATTTAAATATTATATAATATATACATATATAAAAAAGTAAATCATAAAATTAATAAAATAACTATGTGTGATGTGAAAAGGGGGCCCCCAAAAACTCTCCTCTGCCTTCAACATCCTTAAATTATTCTCTTAATGGCCTTGAGTTCGCTTGTCACTTTGGGCACTCGTGTCATAGGTTTGCCACCCCTGTCATAGGGAAGTATCACGTAAGTTTTGAGCCATGTAACGCAGGCTTTATAAATCCCTATACAGCCAAACACAGCCCTAACCAGTCGGCTGCACCCTCGAGCCAATGAATATTTCATGAAGACTCCCTTAATCGTCATCGGGGCAATATTATCGTCCGTTAGACCTCAAGCCGGCAGGGCTACCTACACCACTCGGTGGACACTAAGCGGATTAATTAATGTATGAGGTAATTAGCATCGCTCTTGTATTATTTAACGGTTTCGACACTTTGAGGCAACTATCGCACGCTCCCGTGGTGAATAGGGCCCGTAAGGCTTCGGGTGGGTTTGAAAGGTGAAAAAGGGAGAGAGGTGAACTAGCCACAGAATCAAACACAGGACTACCCTTGCATAGTGAAACACTTTAGAATTTGTAATAGCTTAATCGTTGCAAGTTTATATTACTACTCGACGAACGTTACTCAATGGTTGTTCCTATGAATTACATTGATGTATGTTCTCCACAAATCGCCCTGCTCACACCTTTCTCGTGGATTGACTATACAGGGTGTACCGTAACATGTGGGACCCACTTCAGTGATAGAAAGGAGAAACAAAACAATTAAAAAAGTTAATTTAAACATGTGTCCCATTTGACCTTGTTTCTAAACTACAGTCAAGTGATTCCACTAAACTGTTTGTGTAACCTAATCGATATCTCTCGACCTGACTAGGTATATTCTATGGGTTATCCCTGATTATTACAAACACGTGGTATTTTTGAAAAAGTGCAGCATTCTATGACACCACTACTGTAGGCTTTCATTCAGAGCAAAAATGGCTATTTTTAGCACTTCCTATATAACACTTTATATTTAAAAAGTCAAGAAGCAATGTAGATTTGTTATTGATTAAACACCATGACATGAGCCCACAAACGAGCTATACCGACTTAGCGGTTGACGCCGTTTGCGATTATAGTGCCAACATTTGCGGATAGAGGGTGTCATGTGATCAGCACAGCGCGCCATCAGCCCGTTAATCTCAGTTTTATAGACCGGAGTTGTTAATTATTTATTCAAGTAGTTTCACATTGGTCCCCACAGTGCTAAGTTTGAACCCGTTCACGAAGATTCTAGAAGCACTGGGGATCGAATCCAGGACCTCTGAATTTGTAGCCAGAAACTCTGACTACAAAAGTCATTTGTTGTTGAGTAAAATTTTAAATGTGGCCTGATATTGAACCTCGCCTATATATCTGGAAATAATACGACGATAAATGCTCTAAGGGTGGTATCAAAACCTCATGATTAGTTTATAAAATAAACATATTTTTTACATTAAATAATAAATGATAAGAGAGAGAATTGAAGCAATGATTTAAGATGTACTATGACATAACCTCACATTTATTTTAAAGTTTGTACAGTAGACTAAGGGCAATTCAAATTAACAGCTACTTGCTAGAGGAATTTGAAATTAAAGATCTGGAATTATATCAAAAATATTTACAAAATATGTACCATGAAAATTATAGAAAAATGGTCACCAAAGTTGATCAGTTATTATTTTTTATTTAAGATATTTAACGTTCACTTTCTGAACCGACTGTTGTGATCACACGACTTTATAAACTAACTTAAATCTAGAACAGACACAATATCCAGCCCCCGGCCGTTAATGTATCACGGTTAAAGGGGAAACCCACATTTCACCAATAATGATTTTTTCGGTCATGCCAGGAATCGAACCTAGGACCCTTAACAAAAAATACAGAAATGCTACAAACTGATCTAAGGGGGGCCAAGCCTCCATTGATTAAAAGTAAGAACACATATTAACAAATGATTTATACTGGTGCATAGTTTGTGACATATACAAAATTACTCTCTTCATAATAAACAGTTACATTTATAACAGCTTCTCATATTTCAGATTACGGCATTTACTTTGATGAAACCCTAGCGAATGATATTCATTGTTAATGTTTTATAAAATATTTGTAGAATATATTAATTTATAAATGATCTTTGAAGGCTTGTCAAAGCTTTACCAGCTATATCATATTTATGTTGTCAAAGCAATTTTGTGAATTAAATATGGCTGTGTAGTACCTAATGTCGCCTTTAGACTTACGAAATCTACCCCCTCCCCCACACACACTTCTATTCAATAATAAACACAACTAACAAAACATATTTAGATGGATTAGGAAAAATTGCGCCCGGGAAAACTGCGCCTTCCCAAAAAAAAGGGGAAAATTGCGCCTTCTTTATCAATGATCACACCATTAGGTGGGAAAAGTGCACCCTATACACTGTTTTACACACTTAGAAAACAAGTACGTCCAAGGACCTAACAAAGTGTTTGAAGAGTCCAGCCTAGATTCAAAAAATGTAGTAAAAGATCGTCAATAATTAGTTCGTTAACTTCAATTTATACGTTCACATCAAATGCTTACAGACACAAGCTAATCTTTATTTCATTGACAAACCTAACCTAAACCTAACCTAAACAACAGGCAGAGAGACAGGTGCGATGAATCGATGTACTTTGGGCCAGTTTCATAGTCAGATTTAGTACGCCTAAAGTGCGAGTCGATACTAAATACAGTACGACACCTACCTAGACCAAAATGGAATGGGCCAGTTTCGCATATGAAACTGGCCCATTCCATTCAATTTCAGGTAGGTGACGTCTTGTATTTAGTATCGACTCGCACTTTAGGCGTACTAAATCTGACTATGAAACTGGCCCTTTGACCTCTTCAAGACCTCGTGATTTGCGATGAGTCAATATGAAATACCCACCCTCCACCAACCAAAGGATGCGATGAACCGATCTACGACGATTAAAATGCTAAGGTCGTGAGTAAAGTGAGAAAAGGGAACCCACATGACCTTGTTAAAATTATTTAGGTGAGACAGACAAGGTCGTGTGGGCGCACTTTTCCCACCCATTAGTGTGATGATTAGTGCGAGGGCGCAGTTTTCCTTTTTTATTCTGGGAAGGGGTGGTTTTCTAGGGCACAGTTTTCCAGACACCATTTAAACAATCTAGACGTATTCATTAAGTACCTTTGTGACGGACAGTTGAAACAATTGTATATGCACGTGTCAAAGAATATATATATTTGGAAATAATTTACCCAAAAATAGAACAAAGTTAATGTTAAGCATTAAAAAAAGTATTTTTACATAGTTTCTCGGTTAAAACATTAGTTTTACTTCAGCAGATTACTTTACTAAGAGACCTCGTGGGCCTCAAAAAAGGTATCGTGGGCCGCCATTTGGAAATTCCCGACATAATTTATGTGCTGTGTTTTATTTTCCATCCCATTATCGCGTCTTACTACCCGTTCGGTTTACAGGATTATGTACTAATTACGCTAATGGTTTTAGGGAAGAGACATTTTGTGGACGGAGAGTGTAAAACCATTTTGGAAATACCACCATCCTCAGTACACCCGATCGAGATTCGAAGCTCGATCTCCCCGTTATCTGCAGTCTAGTCTACTGCGAGAGCGACACATTAGACCATGTGGCCATCGACGTGAGAAGTGTCTTCTTACATCTTTTTTAGCAGCGCGTCTTACTACCCGTTCGGTATTATACGCATATGTACTAATTACACTAATGGTTTTAGGGATTAGGCAGCGTACCTACATTTGCGTCGAGAGTGGGAAACCCTTTATAAAAAAAACACCCAACCGGGATCAAACCACAATCTCCCAGTCATCGGCAGTCCATTATATTGCAAGAGTAGTGCCTTAGACCATGCGGCCACTGGAGTGGGTTTTCATACTTAATGCACTAATAAAATCCTTACAAGTTAACTATTTTTCGTAAGACCAAGTATAATGTTGACTACTATAAAAACAATAAACTATCATGGAAACTTGTGTTTAATTATTTGGTAGTAAGGTAGGTGAAATATTTCACCGACAAATTGTCTTACATTGACAAATAGAATAACGAATTCCTTTTCTTTCGAAACAAAAGAAAATCTTTGATTTGAAATAAAATAAGTCAAAAGGAAATGGTTTTGATTAAATTTTATTTATAGATTTATTCATATTTTAAGAAATAAAATGGATTTTATATCCATTACTATTTCCAGCCTGTGACCTGGGTCAGTTTTTTTTATTCAAGCCATGTATTTTCCAATACAGGCTTGCTAGGCCTGTCGTAGCTTCATATTTATTATAATCTATCTTAAGACTAGGACAACACAACATCCAGTCTCCGGCCGTCAATATATTAATGTGAAAGGGTAAACCTACATTTTCATCAATCATAAATATTCGGCCATGCCGGGAATCGGAACCGAGGACTCTTAGCTCAGTAGGCAGACACGCTACCGACTGAGATAAGATGTCGGACCTAAATAAATAAAATGAAATATTTGGAAAAATTAACCTTTAATATTCTTCATATTGCCTTTTTTTTTAATCCCAAAGAAGTGTTTCTACTTTTCTAGTACTATATTCTTGAAAAAATGTAGAACTCAAGATTATGAAGGATCACGATCTTTTATTTTCCCCCTAACTCAAAAAAGTATGTCATCCATTTATGTATGTCTGTCTGTATGTCTACCTGAGGTTACAACCGAAATGGTTTGATAGATTTCTTTCAAACTTGATATTTATGTGATATATAGGTATAGCTCAAATATCATGATTTTGATCCTAGATCTAAACTTAAGAATTGTTTGAGTTTTGAAAATTCAAAATTTATAGAAAATCGCTGTAACAACTTTGTTAAATTCGTGATCTACTGGTAGTTTACTAAATAAGGAATTTTGGAGAATTTTCGGTATTTTAAAATGGCATTAACAATTTTTGTCCAAAATAGGTATTTTTGAAGGGTTTTACATAATAAATGAGGATATATGTTTGTATTTCTAAAACATATTCATATGAGGGTAGTTTGTTTCCTGATGTATGATTTTGAAAAATCTGAAAGTTTTTCAAAAATGGCGTTTACGATCGGGATCAAAATGTATATCTAAGAATAATTATAACATCGTATATTGATATTGTATTTTTACGTGTTTTAAACTATAATATGAGGAAATATATATATGATTTTGTAATATTAATTATTTCTTCTGACACAATACTATCCAATTAGCTGGTCGTGTTGGGGAAAAAAAAACACCGGCTTGGCTCCAACTTTATGAATCCACGGTGTCATTATTTCGCTCTACTTAGTATGTGACTCTCGTTTGATATGGAGGAAAAGCAGACGGGGAAGAGGAGGATAGGGGAAGAGGAGGATAGGAGGAAGGGGGGGGAGGAAGGATACAAACAGAGAACGGCTCCATATTATTCACTGAGAGCTGATTACAGAGAGTATACACAAAACCCATAATAAACTAATTAATAACTTGTCACTTTTCAGTTTGCTTGTAATTACCAGTTTGCGGGGTTGTAAATTCACTGGCATCGGCAACCTGTTGTCGTCCCTGTCAGATTACGTCGACGGTGCTGCTCCGAGGCGCGGCGGCTAGGTCAACAACTGCGTCGTTATGAAAAAAAGAACGGGGAAATTTACGTAGGACGTTTATTTTTTTGCTTCGCGTACCCGTTCGGACTATAAGAATTCAGTTTCACTAATAAAGTAAGGACGAGGAAAGTAGGATTTTAGAGGAAAATATGTCAGTATTGGCGTGGAGGAAGGTATGGAAACACTACTTAGAAAAAAATACTCTCAGCATAACCGGTCGGGATTTGAAACCCTGACCTACCAGTCACTGCAAGACCAGCTGAGATAATATTTGATCTTGGCATTCAGTCCGCATACCCACCGGAAACGGGGGTTTAGTATTGGTTTACAAACTAACTTAATTCTATAACAAACACAAGATCAAGTCTCCCGGAAAAATTCATAACTGTGGAAAAGGAAGCCTCAAATCACCAGCAATGTTTCGGCCATGCCGGGAATCAAACCCAGTAGCGCTACCGAAAGATCTAAGGTGTCAGAACGGTGTTTAAAATTTATTATTTCCACCTTCCTTCCCTATCTATCTAATGGGCCAGGACATGTCCAAAAACAACTCAAATATACCTAAGAGACTCTGGTTAGAATCCCGATCATGTTGAAACTTAATATTCGCCCTATGATCCAGACGGAGTTGAATGAGAATAACTTTCTACCTGCATCATTGGTCACGCGGATTAAACGTCAGGCCCATTGTTTGCCGGTAACTGGAAGGTCGGGGTCTGAATCATTAATTAGGGGGTTATTTTTCCTTAACAGTTTCCCACTCTCTTAATACAAATGCAGGTACATTTTCTTTAAATTCTACTTTCCTCAACCTATATCCCATTATCATCGCTAAGACGAGTATAGCCCGAACGGGTAGTAAGAGGTGTGAGATGTAACAAACTGTCAAAACAGAGTCTCATTTTATTTCTCACTTGTCGACCGATATGTAGGGGTTTGAATCTCAGCTGGGTGCAATGAGGGTGTTTTTACATATGTGATTTTTCTACTCTCTTTCCACTCATGTTTCTATGCTGCACCACTTATTATTATTAATATTATTATTAATTATCATCATCATCATCATTGGCGTTTTGAGATGCATCAACACAAAAAGGTCATTGGTGCCTACTTATTCTCAGTCCTTAAGGTGTTATTTTTATTATTATTAGTGTTTAGTGACACGTCGACATTATTAGCGCCTTGAAAAAATAATTAAAATCAAAGTAAAATCCTCATGGGGAGCGAGGAGGAGATAAATATAGCTAACATGTCTGCTGGGACCAAAGACAAGAGTTAACAAAAATAAAATGGACAATTTTAAAATTATAAAAGTCCTTATATATATATATATACACACATACTAGCGGACCCGACAGACGTTGTCCTGCCCGAACGTTGGCTTTTCGTTTGGGTGGCATAATTGATTTCTATAATAAAACAAATACTATGTGATCATCACAATTACAAATTCACAATTAACTCCAATTAGTGAGTTACACAAATATTACAAATTCAGGGTTTGTCAAGACAACATACAAAATAAAACATCTTTTCATTTGTGGCATTTCGGCCACAACTCCACAAATATCAGCTGGTGGGGGAAAAGGGGGGGGGTGAAATTTTGAGGTTAAAAAAATTCCTAGAACCCGATTGCAGCGCCACCTACCGGGTCCAATTGTGAATCTAAACCATCCACGGACCCACTCAAACACACACACAAAATGTCATCAAAATCGGTCCAGTAGTTTAGGAGGAGTTCAGTGACATACACACGTACAGAAGAATTATATATATTAAGATAAGATATATTTAGCACCACATATTACTACCTGTTCAGATTATACGCCTATATAATAGGTATGCTAATCTGTTAGGGATAAGGAAGGTTGAATTTAGAAGAATGATACTAACATTTGCTTGGATGGAGAGTGGAAAACCATTTAGGGGAAAAACCTCAGTAGGCCTACACCAGATTGAGATTCGAACCCTGGTCTCCCTGTCATCGGTAGTCTAGTCTATTGAGAGAGTGAAGCCTTAGACCATGCTGCCACCGAAGCAGGTCTAGCAATATTAAAAACAAATCTCAACATTAATTTCACCCAAGTGAGCAATTCTATTAAAGTGATTTTCAAATAGAATTTAAAAGATTCTTATGGCGTATTAAACTGAATAAACAAATAACTACGTACGCACTGATGAGGAATACATCTTACATCTAAAAGACATTGTGTGACGAAACTCACGGATTTTCTGTCTCTGTCACCTAAAAATGGAGATATTTACTTAAAACTGGTAAAATATGTGAAAAGAAATAATAAACATGTTTGCAAAAAAATGGAAATAAGAAAATCCAAAAACCTAAATTATCATTACTATTATTATTAATTTTATTATTAGCACCGCTTTCGGGTTACACGCACTTACGCTAATGTGTAATTGTAGGGTGATTGTGAGATGAAATGGAGGACCTACAGTTTAACGTGGGATCCGAACCACGGTGGAGGGCTGGCATTCCACACATTCACAAGTTGTGATTAATACACGTCTTGTCAGAGGTGAACGAAGGGTTTGGCAATCAGATAAATCTGTACCGGAACTGAGGATTGAACCCCGAGCCCCCATCATAGAAGTCTGACACCTTACCCCTAGACCACCAGGTCACCCAACCTGAATTAAAAAGTATATATATTTGCTTATAGCTAAGAAATTATTGGTTTTATAAAAATGTATTTAAAATAAACGATTTCTATCTTTAATAGTACCACAACTTTACAATGATAAGTTATTTCGTATCTCAAATAGTTGCGGAGAAATTATCAAAATTTATGAATTTATCCTATGTAAAGTACCCTCAAAGTAATTTTAATGAAAAAAAAAGAGAGTTGCCATCTTGTTTATAATGACAAACAAGTGTCTAGATATAAAATTTATTCAAAATCGTTAGACCAAATTTCGAGTAAATCGATTCATTCTCTTTTTGCCCTTCACTAAACTACCCTTAAATCTAGGATTAAATATCTAATTCCAAAAACCGCACGGGAGGGACCTTATAAAAACCCCGATACCAAATTTTAGCCCAATCGGTAAAATAGTTTCGGCTCTATTCCAAGGCACAGACAGACAGACAGACGAACACACGCCATTGTGAAAACTTTTTATTTTTCAAGTTTTCGAGGTGTTGAGAGAAAGTAAAAGAAATTGCTTATAGCAAAGAAACTGAGGGTTTTATAAAAGTTTATATTTCAAATAAAATATTTTTACTTTTAATAGTCATACATTTTTGCAGTGATACGTTATTTTGCACCTCACAGAGTTACGGAGATATGATAAAATTTGGGAATTTACGGTTAAGTGAACTACCATTTAATTCATTTTAACGAAAAAATTATAATCTTTTTTGAATAAGAAATTTAATCAAAATTGTTAAAGCCAATCTTGAGATTGTTGACTTTTTTCTCTATTTTTATTTTTAGATAATCTAATTCCAAAAACTCCACAGGGGAGCCAAATGAAAACCTCATATATCAAGTTTTAGCCCGATCAGTAAAATACTACAATTTAAAACCATTTTTCGGTTTCAGGGGCTTACTGAAAGCCAACATTAATAAAAATCTCGAGCTCAAAAAAAAAATTCCCAATACCTTCTTTCTACAAAGGGTCTCATGAAAGTAAAAATGGAAAGAAAGTAAAAATGGAAAAAAAAAAAACCAAACCTATTTTAGAATGAAAAAACTTTTAAATTGTTCCCAATTTCGATAAGATCACTTAGAAACTTTTTATGGCCCAAACGTAATCCTGTATCTAATTCCCCTTTAATTTAACTCCTAAGCTCACATTCACTACTTAACAACATCAAACAAAAGTGTTTACAGCTAACTCGACATCACTTATCTATATATACGTAGGCCTATATAATATATTTCATTTAATTTACTTACATAATGAACTCACAATATAGCCATGAATTGAGTTAATTCTAAGGATAGGCTAACATAGAAACACTCTTACATAATTACATCTTCATTTATTTAAGGTATTTAATGTGAACTTTCTAAGCCGACTGATTATATCAGTACACAATTCATTAACTAACTTAGATCTAGAACAGACACAACATCCAGTCCCCGCCCGTTATTTCATCACTGTGACAGAGGAAACCTATAGTTCACCAATCATAATTATTTCGGTTATGCCAGGAATCAAACCCGGGACTATTAGCTCACTAGACAGACACGCTACCGACTAAACTAAGGTGTCGTACTTAAATGATGACAGATGTAAGATGGAAAATTCTCTTCTTTTTTTTCCCGAAACTTTTAAAACGATTTAAATAGAGTAAATGAAATGAAATTAAGATAAATTTTCATTTTCCTTATTTCCAATCGTGTCTTACTTCACCATTAAGGTTATAGCATACATTGTTATATGTGCCACCGTGGTATTAATGAGAGGAAATGTACCCCCCATTTTCGTGGAGGGAGAGTGGAAATTATTGGCTTTCAATCCAGTCACCGGTAGACTAGAGTACGTCTGTTAAATTTATTTTAATGACGTCAACACCATAAACATCATCAAATGGTTTTCAATATAACCATAACAATGGTGTTTCTTCTCTAACTCACCAACTACAGCGCTTGGTGATAAAACGCAAAAGTGTAGCTATCTTCAGAGTTCCAAGATCTGGTGTAGACCAGATATGTTAATACTTGTACTCGCATATTATAATCAAAACCTTTACGAATACAGTACATCCCTTTCCTTTATGATCCAATGATCTAAAAAAAAAAAAGTTGAAAAGTTTTCTCGCAAGTTTTCATTTCTAAATATAACGTGTATCGGGTTATAAGTAAACGCTGAAGTGATTAATGAAAGCCTTCCAAATTTCTCGTGTTCCACGTTGGAATATAAATCACTAAACATTTATGTGAACGTTTATACCATTGTAAAATAAATAATACTGAATGTTTAAATCATTGAGACATCTAAGATTAATCCATCAGATTGTTTAGCTTATGAACATTTTTAATAGCAAAATACAATAACAAAACCGTCATTATAACATTAAGAAACAATATATTTTTATATTTGATTTATTACGAATGGTCCGCGACTCACAAAATAGTTGGCCGTTAATTTATTTCTAGCAGGAATATATTATTATTGGAATCGTTTACTGTTGGTATGAAATAAAACATATGGTCAACATTTCCCGCATATCTCATCCTATCATTTTCTGTTACTACACACATATTTAAGCTAGAACAGAATCAGGAGGGTGAATTATAATAAAATTCACCAACCTTTAGTCTTGAGATTAGAGAACAATTGTGTAAGGGATCCGTTTCGGTGGCCGTGTTGTCTAACGCGCTAATCTCGTATTGGACTAGACTGCCGATAGTGGGAAGATTAAGGTTCTTATCTCGGTCGGGTGGACTGAGAGAGATTTTACAAAATAATTGTTTCACACTCTCCTTCCACGCAAATGCACGTATACTTCCTATAAATTTAACATCTCTCACCCCTAAAAGCATTAGCGTAATTAGTCCATAAGCGTACAAGCCAGACGGATAGTAAGACGCGATGTTTTAAAAAAACTGTGTAGGGAGTTGTCTTTCTAGTTCGGAAATTTATCGAATATTTTGTTTGTGCCAAGTCCAGGGACTTATTCTGTCAACTACGTATGTCTCTTCATCGTTTATAAATTATACATTCTCAAACTCAAATTGTATTCCTACACAATAATAAAATGAAATGTTTCATTAACTGTTGAGATGTTTCCTTTGTATAGCTCCATTCTTCAATGATTTTTCTATTAGATTTTACAATTCTTATTACATGCTGATATATATTTTCAAGAATGCTTGTACAGTATATATCTAAAGTTGGATTTAAAAATGAACCAAGATTTACGGAGAACAAGTTCGATAAACAGCGAAAAAAGTTTCTATAAAATATAGGTTATTATAATTGATGCATATTATTCTACTATAAAGCCACATGGCTGACTCACACGCTCACTCACTCACTCACTGACATTAATTAATTTCCAGATGAGCTAGAACCTTGCAATTTGGCAAACTTTTAGCTTCTAGCCTGTAACCGACGGGAAAATTCCAAAAAGTTAAAATTTTTAAATCTTTTAACCCCCGAAAAAAATTCAAAATGGCGGAGCAACTTTAAAGTCGGTGCGGTATATACAATACAATACCGGAAATAAAGCCGTCGGTCCTTTGTCGACTGTGGCATGTAAAAGAACCCTGGAAGGTATGTGAAAATACCTTTCCCTGCAAAACTGGTACGCCCTTTTGCGCTCCCTCATAGAAAATAAGTGTAGCAGGCAACAGAGAACCAATACACTTCTCTAAATACCCCAGTACCTGGAATTTCTACCAGTTGGTGCAGACACCGCTAACCAGTCGAAGGGCTGAGTGTATGCCCAGCGACGGATGTAAATAATCACATCAAACCAAACTACGGGTGGAATGCAGGCGAGTGAGGCCGATCCTGATTCTCAGATATCTCGTGTGGCAAAATTTTACAGGATGAGAAATGTGAGAGTCAGAGGAAAAGTAAAGGAAGATCCAGGACAGGATAGAGAAAGGCGCGACTAAAGTGTATGGCCATGTGAGAAGAATGGAGAGGGAAAGGGTGTGTAGGAGTATGTTGGATATGGAGGAGGGGGTAGGAGGTCGAGAGGAAGACCAAGGAACAGATGGCTGAAGGAAGTAAGGAGGAGCATGGAGGAGAGAGAAGAGAACTAGGCCAAGGTGGAGGGAAAGAGGAGGTGGAAGGAAAGGNAAGAATGGAGAGGGAAAGGGTGTGTAGGAGTATGTTGGATATGGAGGAGGGGGTAGGAGGTCGAGAGGAAGACCAAGGAACAGATGGCTGAAGGAAGTAAGGAGGAGCATGGAGGAGAGAGAAGAGAACTAGGCCAAGGTGGAGGGAAAGAGGTGGTGGAAGGAAAGGAGGTGGTGGAGAGGATAATGTGCATATATATATATGCGTCATCCTATTGATAGATGGTTTGACATACATGTGTACACATTTTTTTATTGGTTTGAAATTGAACAGGGTGTTAGTAGAGGTGGTGTTATGTCTCCAAGTCTCTTTAATGTATTCGTGGATAGGTGTATGAGGTATGCTTGTGAGCACATAGGCCTAGTTGGTGTACAAGTTGACAATGCGGACGTGAGAATGCTCTTATATGCAGATGGTTACTGAGAATGAAAGTGGCTTACAGAATGCACTAAATCGTTTGAATGTATCAAAAATAAAGGTGATAGTTTTTGATAGAGACGGATCAGGAAATGATTGTCAGCTTAGTGTAAATGGAAAAATGTCAGAACAAGTGAATGATTTTGTGTTTATTGAAAACTGTTTTGTCAAAATGGAAGGATAAATAGTGAAATCGACAGAAGGATGAATGAATATTGGAGAGTAGTTGGATGTATGTGGACTATTGCAAAGAATGAAGTACCGGTAGTATCGAAAGAGGCAAAGATGGCAGTACAGGTATATAAAAGCATGTTGACGCCAACATTGTTTATGAATGTGAAGTGTGGGTTTTTCAGGAGAAGCACAAGAACTAGATGAATGCGGTTGGAATTAAATATCTAAGAAATGTATGTGGACAAACTCGTATGGACAGAGCCAGTAATGAATGGGTGCTGAAGGAAGGCGGTTTTAAAGAGAATCCAATATGTCAATGTGAAAAAGGCATCTTACGTTAGTTTGGGTATGTTGAAAGGATGAGAGTGGATCGAGTGACGAATCAAATATATGAAGGTAGAGTGTGTGACTCAAAGGGAAGGGATAGACCATGTTAGACGTGGCAAAATGTTTTAGACGAATGTGTGAAAAATTAGAAACATTAAAGGTTTTAAGAATAAAAGAGCTGTATGACTTGGTGTATGGATGTTGTTGAAGCAAAGGCTAATATGCAAGGATAAGAAACTGCGGAGAAAGTTAGTGAGGATGAATTAAGTATGGAGTAGCCCACCTCGGTAGCGTAGTTAGCTAACGCGCTTGTTTCGTGTTGAGCTCGACTGCCGATGACGGGGAGATCAAGGTTTGAATCTTGTTAGGGTGAACTGGGTGTGATTCTCCTAAATGGTTTTCCACTCTCCCTCCATGCAATGCGGGTTCACTTCCTTTAAATGCAACCTTCCCAATTCCTAACCCATTAGAGTAATTAGTACTTAAGTGTATATCTCGAACGGTTAGTAAGATGCGGTGCTAAATAAATAATAAAAAATAAGTAAGGAGTTTTTGTTTAATGAACTATATCCACAGTTTCTTGCCTACCCTGTAAGGGAACGGTGTGATTATGTATGTATGTATGTATGTATGTAACCTTACAATGTAGGCCCTAAGCTATATATTTTCCTCCAACCGTATTCGTAATGATCTGGATGTCCAAGTATGCACGAACCGCTGGATGTTCACCGGAACGTTATCGAACATAAAACAATGTGTGCTTTTACTCTCGGGTGTGTGTTTTAAGTGGTATGTGCATGTAAGCCATAAAGGATTATATTTCATCCCAATGTAAAACATCACGTAGGTCATAAATCCTTAGGCAAATAAATAAACACATAACCACGTAGCTCTAAATCTAGGAAGAGATTTTTCGTTTTTTAAACAGGATAGCAGTAAAAACTGCTGGCCTGATTTGGAATACATTTTAAGGATTATAATGTTTATAATAAGGGATGATCAATCAATATTATATCAAAGATTCAGTTTCACTCGGCAAATAAAATGATTCCTTGCTATTTGTGCTGTCCTTTGGTAACTGCAAACCAAAATAATAATGATCCTTGTACACAAATTAATTCAATTTTCATCATATTTTATTGTCTATTACCGGTTAAAAATAATTGATCCATTAAAATCCTAGGGGATATTTAGGAAAGTATAGATTTATATATATAAAAAAAATACACACATATTTTTCTATTTAGCACCGCTTCTTACTATTTGTTCAGGTTATACGCATATTTACTTTTACGCTATTGGGCGAGAGATTGTGAAGGTTGGATTTAGAGGAAGTGTATTCACATTGACGCGGACGGAGAGTGGAAAATCATTTAGAAAAAACTACCGTCGGTACACCCGACCGGGATTCGAACCCCTACCTCCCCGTCATTGGCATTCCAACCTAACACAAGAATTATGCTTAAGTTATGTTTAAGGCTCCCATTGGCTTACATCTCTATATTTAATATCATCTCAGTGCGGTTTGTGTGTTCTTCATAGGTGTACCCTGGGCAACGCTCTGTACCACCAGAGCGGCGAACTGTATACAGGCCACCCAACTGGACGGCATGTCTCTCTAGGTCAGTACCTAATGGGATACGCTAAAAAAAAGTTTATTAATACAACATATCTTACTAATCGTCCGCACTACCCGAACGCTTACAATGATGAAGATAGGACGAAGGAGTTAGTTACTATACATACAGTAAAGAAAGTGTGGGGAGAATTTAGGGCAATCACAATCACTCAGTGAGCCAGGTCAAGATTTGAGCCCCTATATCTCTATAAAACTAAGCATCAGAACACTTACGCCTTGGTCCGCGTGCCCACCGGTATGAGTCTCAATGATTTATTAATTTAATAGTTAATATATTATTTTAAAAACGAACAATAGTATTTTTATGATGAATTAGCCAAGCTATTTGTTAGTTACGGTTAAGGCCACATATAAATATATTTGAATTGAAAAATGACACCTGTACAATAGAATCGAACCCAGGACCTTTGACTCAGTACGCCAATGCTCTAACGACTGAGATATCCAGGAATCGTCCCGTGTCCAGGGTCATTCTCCACTTAGATTTTAAGGCAGACTCTGTGATAGACGTGAGGAATTCGTCGGCTACAAACTAAGATTCCTGGATAGCTCAGTGGTTAGAATATTGGCGTATTAAGTCAAAGGTCCCGGGTTCGACCCCGTGTCCAGGTGTCATTTTTCAATCTTAAGGAATAAGTATTTATATGCTTCCAACTTAATCTTGTCAGGTTCTAAGCATCCGTGGCGGAGTTCATAGGTAGTTTTATCCACGTAGTCAAATTTAGAACGGAATGTAAAAGTCTTTTACAACTTTTAATTGCGTTTTGAAACGAAGTGGCTAGCCCCCACCCCCTCTACCAGCTCATCTTCCCTCCCATTCAATTACGTCTCTCGTTTCATTCATGAATCTTTATGGCTACAAATCACTAGACAAGCAACAACCAGCAGGAGTTAAAAGTGCTCTTCCTTGATGAGGAATTAATCTAGAAGACCTCTTACTTTAGTTTCTCACGAGGATATTAAATACGCCAGTCTTTTGTTTTGTTAATTTAATTCTTCAAACCATTTACTATTTAAGGGCGTTGCCTACCTGTGACGTAACGGCAAGCCACGATAGGATTTCCCATCTCCATGGATTTACGTTCTGTTTGGCGAATTTTAGAGATATAACATTAAAATAGAAACAAACAATTCTTGAATAAATTTAAAAAATATTATTGCAACGTCACAAAATTATTTTTGATAACTTAAAATAATTTTGTAAGCGTCCTTTTTAAAAAGATCATCTACAGTTCAAGCTGTTTGGTTATTCACGAAAATGGTCTGTAGGAATATCCCTGACACGATATAGATTAAAAATGCCCGTGGAAGCATAATTATGTCTATCTAGAATAAGAAACAAATAATTATGAATTGAGATTAAATGGAAATAGTAATGTGAGTATGTATACTTGTCAGCGGATAAGGGAAAGTGTTATCAGCAGATAAACAAGAGGCTGTGAGCTGGAAAATTAAACTGATAATTTGTTTTAACAAAAACATAATAAAGATTGGTAAAAACTTGTCAATTAAGAAACACAAAAATTGGCATATAGCCTACATTAAAATTTTAATAGATAAGAATTAGTAGTTATTGTGAGGAAATTGTATTACAACTACTTCCTACCCTGAACCAAAAGTGACACACATCAGTGGAAGAAATGGTTTCCTCGTGCTCATAAGGTGGCTCAGACACACCTGTACTTGGACAGGGTCGTCTAATTAAAGCAAACCCATTTTAAAAATGAAATATAAAACTATACGATGGACAAAATCTTAATTAGAACAGTTCACCGGTTTTTTAAAACCTTTGATTACAACATTTATTATTTATTGTTAAAAAACATCACCCAAATGTGTAGGGTTATTCGCAACGCACTGCTGCAGTCGCTGGTTGCAACGAGACGAATCAAGGCACGGCAAAACTGCACAGGTTCTTCCCATGACGCATTTCGCCGACTGGTGACGATCCTCCGCGGTCAACGGATTCAAGGTGGGGATGTAGGGAAAGTGAGAACAAGCCATTGCTTATAGAAAACACTTTTTGGACCAAATACATCAAATATCACTCCAGTAGGAACATAGGAGCTTAATTTTCTACACATGGTGATATCAACAGTTCTTGAATATCTGGAATGAGCATGGCGGCATTAGCTGACACTCTTTTTTAAATGAAGAGGAAAAGTTGTCACTAAATTTCAGGACACCTTTTATAGATGTTCAAGAAATGTTGATATCATCATATGAAGATAATTAAACTATGTTTCTAATGAAGCAATATTTATTCATTTTGACCAAAAAAATGTTTTTCTATAAAATCCGCAAAAACACTGACCTTTCCTCGCTTCCTCTACATCCCCATTTTAACAGATTCCGATTTCTTCTTATGGGATTATTTGGAAGAAAAGGTGTTTTCTCGTTGGATTCACGATTTTGAAGACTTAAAGGACAGAATTTGCCAAGAGTTTGATGCCATTTCCCCAGATGTACTTCGCAGAGTCATTTAGTCCTACAGCTTTCGCCAGCGATTGTAGCAGTGCTTTATTTGAAAAAAAAAAAAACCCTGCACATTTGGGAGGAATGATTTTTAAACGGTATATAATTAATTTTGTTTCCAAAGGTTTTAAGAAACCTGTGAATTGTTTTAATTAATGTTTTGTCAATCGTATAGTTTTCTATTTCCTTTTTTAAATGTTTCGCTTTAACTCGACCACCCTGTACAACGTAGTCAAAATACAAACCGATACCAGCCGCCCTTTTTATAGCGCGTCTCAGGGTGACCTGGTGGTCTAGGGGTAAGGTGTCAGACTTCTGTGCTGAGGGTCCGGAGTTCAATCCTCGGTCCTGGCACAAATTTATCTGATTACCAAACCCTTCCTTCACCTCTGACAAGATGTATATTAATCACAACTTGTGAATGTGAGGAATGTCAGGCCTCCACCGTGGTTCGGATTCCACGTTAAACTGTAGGTCCTCCATTTCATACTCACAATCACCCTACCATAGCGTAAGTGCGTATAACCCGAACGGGTAGTAAGACGCGGTGTTAATAATAATATAGCGCGTCTCAATGGGCGTTGTAAAAGATTACGCAATCGCAGTCCATAATTCTCAAAAATGATTGTATTCAACCTAATTTATGGAAACACTTGACCCTCCATTTAGATATTGGCATGAGTGAGTCCACAGAGCATTCTATTTTTATGAATTGATCGTTTCATGTTTGAAGAAATATCTCCTTTAAGTTTCAACTACTACAGTGGTTACAGTGGTTCTCAAATAGATTGCACTCCTTGCTCATGACAAAATGTCTAATGTACCCCCCACAATACATTTTTTCCCAAATGACAAATATCAGGTAATCAATCAAAGGAAACAATTTCCCTCAGTCGACTCAAAAATTCCCCGCCACGTTTGTTTCTCTTATTCTTGTGCCAATTTTCCCTTTAGGGGGCGGCCAGACTGAGAGACTGAGCGCGCACGCTTTAAAGATAGAACTGGTTCTAGTTTTCAAGCGCGCGCGCTCGACCCAGTACGATCTAGTTTAAAGGCGCTAGGCAATATTATTGTATGTTGGTTCATTGAGTGCAAGGAAAACTTCTCATTTTGGCATTTTTATTATTATAGATAGGTTTAGCACACTTGCTACTAACGGCCTAGTTTAATTGGTAAGATATATATATATATATATATAAGACTGATATGTTAAAATACTTCAATATTATCAAAGTAGGCCTTTACAAATAATAATCAGCATTAGCCTGGAGAGAGGATGATAAAACCACAACAATAAATCACTTGTTAATACCCTCTTCAGTTCACTCAGCCAAGATTCGGAGTCTCCTCGTCAACAACTAACGAGAGCTATCTGCTAATAACGCGCTCTCTCGCCAGTCTGACCACCCAGTCGCTTGCGCGCTCGCTCGCACGCTTGTCAGTCTGGCCGAACCCTAGAGCTGTTCATGTGACCCTGGGGTTGGCGCACCCCAGTTTGAGAACCACCGTATTATAACACATACCCAAAGGTTGAATGAGGCGAAATTACATTAAATATGCACGTCAACTATGAAATTATATTTCACGGAAAATAGGGCCTCAAATATTCCTACGCTAGCCAGGGAAGTCATAAAACACCACTATTACAAATTATGTTCCCTTTTCAGGATGTTGCTTGTATAAAATAAATTTAATTAACTCTCGCTACCTTTGCTTTGAGAAATATAAAACAAAAGAGACTCACAATATATCCAGTTGCGCGTTTATGCTATACGTAAAGCATTGTAAATGAGATGTTGTAATCGCATTTTGAACGCTAGTTTACATTTTAATACGTCCCATTTATGTTTTCATTATTTTATTGCCAACACCTTAGATCAGTCGGTAGCATGTTCTTCTACTGAGATAAGAGTCTCGGGTTCGATTTCTGACATGTCCGAAACATTGATCATTGGTGAATAATGAATTAACAACCGGGGAACTGGATGTTGTGTCTGTTCTATATTTAAGTTAGTTTATAAGTCGTGTGCTGGCATTCCCATGGTGATATCGACAGTTCTTGAATATGTCAAGGGTGTCCTAAATTTAATGACAAATTTTTATTTTTATTTAAAAAGTTTCTCTTATGATGTTCATGACATATATTTAAAATTTTGATATAAACATCTGAAGAAAATTAAACTATGTATTTGTACTGAATAAATATTTTATTTATTCGGGGCGGAAAATGTTTTGCTACAAACACTGCAAAAAACACTGGTCTTTTTTTGCGTTCCCTACATCCTAACCTAAAATGTACAAAACTCTTATAATTTAAAACTTATTCCAGGAATGGAAACTTCCAAGCGAGATCCACCCGCCTCGGTGGCGTAGTTAGCTGACTCGCTAGTCGTGTTGAGATAGACTGCCGAGGACGGGGAGATCGAGGTTCGAATCTCAGTCGAGTGAACTGGGAGTGTTTTTTCTAAATGGTTTTCCACTCTCCCTCCACAAAAATACGGGTTCACTTCCTCTAATTTCAACCTTCCCAATTCCTAATCTATTAGTGTAATTAGTACTTAAGCGTATAATTCAGAAGGGTAGTAAGACGCGGTGCTTAATGATGATAAGAGAGATCTTTTCAGTTTTATCAACTCTACACAATTCAAATAAAAAAGTTGACAGTGAAGCCAATGTAGTCAAATTTATCAAAAAAACATATTCTGACTGTCAAATATCGCTGTACTTCATCAATTTTAATCAATGTATTTGCGTGCTATTCAAACGCTACATTTCACGGACAAGTACGCTTAGGATTAAACTTTTTGCGTTTATATTTGAAATGGCCCAGCTCTGGCCCATTTAACTCCTTCCTGTATATACGATGTATGGTTGGTGATACATTATGAATGCCCTAGTGACGTAGACTTTACTTCTTGTAACGATTATTTCGTGGAGAACTGGATGAATGATGATGATGATAGGCATTTGAATATCTACAAAGAGACACGTAGTAAGTACAACGAATTGTTTGGAAGATTGACATTCTAAACTCCACAAAAAAAATCCCCAAAGTGAAATCCAATTTATAGGACATAAATAAAATTTTAAAACAGGAAATATTGGTTGAAACAACGAAGATTCGACTTAAACATCACGTAGAGCCTAAGCGATAACTTACGAAATATAATTCCAGGACAATTTTTTTTAAAAAGAAAGTGTCTCAGTATTTAAAAAAATGTGATTTCTATAGATCACTGCACCCCTTCTCTGGCAATTTATAGCAAAAAAAAAAAGAAGATAAAGTTGACAAAGCTTATTATTATTATTATTATCACCGCGTCTTACTATCCGTTCGGGTTATACACACTTACGCTAATGTGTAATGGTAGGGTGATTGTGAGATGAAATGGAGGACCTACAGTTTAACGTGGGATCCGAACCACGGTGGAGGCCTTGGATTCCACACATTCACAAGTTTTGATTAATACACGTCTTGTCAGAGGTGAAGGAAGGGTTTGGCAATCAGATACATCTATGCCGGGACCGAGGATTGAACCCCGGATCCCAGTACATAAGTCTGACACCTTACCCATAGACCACCAGGTCACCCATGACAAAGCTAACATATTTTCCGTTAGTATTTATTATTTGTCTTTCTACCTTAACATCTAAGGTAGGCGCCGAAGTGGGATAAGTCAATTTCGATGTGAGAGCAGCCGCCAAAATGAGACAAATTTTCATTGGCGCCAAAATGGGACGAGCTGAACTGAGACAACACCAAAATATTTATGGAGTGTCGCCTCAATTTTTTATTGTCGTCTCTTCTTACTAGCTGTTCATTCTATAAGCATATATGATAATTAATATAAAGCGGTAGGGATGAGGAAGGAAACCATTTAGGAAAACCACCAGCAGTACACCCGACTGGGATTCGAACTCCAACCTACCCGTCATCGAAAGTCCAGTATACTGCCAGTGTGACACCCTAAGCCGTGCAGCCACCGAATCGGGTTTGAAGTTAAGTCCACGTGCCGACTGATAAGTGTTCGTATATAGTTATGTGGCGAGTTAAAATCTTTTGTTAATTTTGAATATACTGGCCTTGAAACAATATTAATAATATCTTCTGATCAATAAAAATACAACTCCAATTTTTGCATATTAAAATGTAACGTTACCTATACTGTATTCACCACTCGTCAGAGACACTGCTGCTAGAGACACTCTTGACATCGTAGAGAGGACAGCGATGGTTGTGGCGTCAGAATCACCTCCTCACCGCATATCGAGCGATGGAGTTTAGCATGAGTATCAAGAGACATAATTGATTATGTCACTGTGCCCTTAAGGCGTATTTTCTATTAATGGAGCTGTAGGAAATTTAATGTAAAACGTCCTTAAGATTATGTTTTTTGTAGGTAACTCTTATCTGTTTCCCTATGCCCTTATGGCATGGTTTATTTTGTTGAGCTATGAGCTCTTTTATACTATGTCCATAGTATATGAATATAGAATATAGAACATAGAATATGTATGTCAGTTGTTCTGACTTTTGTCTATGTCCGTCAGGAATAGTTTATTATGGTGCGCCATGCGCTCTATCCTTCTACGTCTATTAGACTAGGTCGCAAATATTGGGGTTATAAACAGACGTCTTAGACTGTTTGACCATTATGCGGCTATAGAATAGCGTAGGATAAAATAATGGAAGTTGCCAGGTTATCTGTTGCTTTGTTTAGCGACCTAGCTGGGTCTGTTTCCCACACCAGTCATGTAGGTGTCTCAAGTCTGTATTGATTTGAGATACGCAACCTGTGGATAGTGCTATTCGTTCTGAGTAGTGGTTCGCGGGGTTATGTTTATTGTATACGGCCCGCTTGAGTTGCCTATAGAAGTGGTCGTGTTGATCTCATTGATGAGTAATGTTGTTGTCCCCGTTGTAGGCTAACTTAACGTTTTATACTATTGATTGCACTGGCAGTACTATTTAGGAAAGGTCCGGCCATAGTATTAATTGCTTCTAGATGCTTGGTGATTTACCACTGGCTAGGTATAAAGGATCGGTTTCTCGTCAAGGAACATATTTCAATGTAATTTCTAACTCTTTAAGGAGTTAACTCTCGCTAGCTAACTAAGGTTAATTTCTAACCTTGTAGCTCCTTAAAACTAGGTCTAAGATTATGAGGTTTATCTTGGTATTAAATGTTATGTAATGCTGAATTAAGCCAGACTGGCATAAATAATAAATAGGTTATTCTGGTCGACACTGTCTCTAATTTCAAATAACTTAGTGTCATTTTCTATTACCCTATTGGGAGTATTAGCTGCGGTCCTGTTTTAACGAGTTACGAGTTCTAGTGTTTACACTAATGACCTAATAGAGCAGGTTGTAGGGTGTTCCCAGGTGCTAATCACCATTCATTTAGGTACTTCTGATCAATAGTTATCAATATAACTATTCATACTCAAATATAAATGATCTAATCATAATCAATGGATGGTTTGAATATTTACAAACTGTATTTATATGTATTTCTTTTGTTTTGTTTCATAATTAATATTTATTTATTATTTAGCACCGCGTCTTACTAACCGTTCGGGTTATACGCTTAAGTACCCTAATGGATTAGGAATTGGGAAGGTTGAATAGATGAAGTGAACCCGCACTTGCGTGGAGGGAGGGTGGAAAACCATTTAGGAAAAAACCACCCCTAGTTCACCCGACCGAGATTCGAACCTCGATCTCCCCGTCCTCGGCAGTCGGGCTCAACACGACTAGCGCGTTAGCCAACTACGCCACCGAGGCGGGTCATAATTAATAAACTCACTTTGTTAACCATTTATGTTATTCCTGTAATGTACCTATATCCTATTATGTAGTAAAATGTAGGGTAGTTAGGTGCAGACTCTAAACTGAATAGGTAATAAAAGCTGTGCTAAAAATAACTTTTGTCAAACAAAATCACACGCGTTAAGCTCGATGCTTTTAATTATAAAGTTTTCTGAAACAAAAGATGAAAGTCAACACACACAAAAGAGGGTAGGGGTGAGCGGACTTTAATAACAACATAAACTTGATCTAAAATCAAGGTAACGGGTCTTCCTGGTTTGTTTGCTGGTCTCCACGAGCACGGTCAGTCTTCACGTCAAAGTTCGAGAGGTTTCAAGTTGGTGAAATGGGTGATGAGCGGATAGAAGGGGGTATTTACCAACACTGTAACTTACACACAAAACAAAGAGGACTTTTACTTCAGAGGTAAAGATCATCTGAAATTTAAACTTGCACTAGAATATAACAGAATTCTGGTAGGAAAGAATTTTCTTTAAATCACGATATTTTACTTTATTAGTTCTTTTTAGAACCACGTCTTATTTACCCGTTTGAGACATACGATTGTGTACCAATTACACTAATGGTTTTAGGGATGAGGAAGGTTATATTTATAGGAAGTGTATCCACATTTGCGTGTAGGTAAAGTGGAAAACCATTTTGGAAAAACCACCCTTAGTACACCCGACTGAAGCTCAATCCCTCGATCTGCCCGTCAACGGACTTTGACCCTGAGACCACCGAAGCCGGTTACTATATTAGTAATATTATTTCGTGGATATCAATATTATCTACGAAAAGTGACTGTTGCAGATCACATGACTTTATGTATAGACATACATTGTTTTACCAACTTTTTTATTTGTCAAAAAAGATCTTACCTATTTAAATCAAACCCTTCCTTAATTTTATTCTTATTAGATTTTTCCTAAATGAGAATATTCATTCCTCGTTGTTAAATATATTGTCAACGGTGATAACTTCATAACAAATGGCCTGGCGTGTGAATATATAGTCAATTTTTTATAAAAAAGGCCTTTGAGAATATACACACATTTTAAGCGGCCAAAATTTGTTACATTTTAATATACTTTTAGTATTATTTTACAAATATTGATAGTATCTATCAATACTGACAGCTGCAGATAGCATAACTTGACGTATGGATGGATACGTGAAAGTAGATCAAGTACATTTTCTAGCTGTTTTTCTATAAAAATTTTACAGAACGATTATAAAATATTTTTAGTAAGTAATATGTTTTATTATATTTATACAACCTGATTAATTTATATTAACAATACCAAAACATTAAATAAAGTCCCATGACCCGGAAAATCTCTTAACTAAAATAAATAAACAACATAGCTTTGATTGTCTCAATCATTCTATCAATTATGGTTGAAAACACGCCTGCGACGCCTTGGGAAATGTTGGTCTGTATACAAGGTTGGTGAACCTGTGGGGAAATCAAAGACTTTGTTTTCAAGAGTAGCCCTGAGGACGGTTGTACACGTACCGATATTATCGTTGCCGGCACCGATATCAGTCAGGTTGCTTGTACACACACCGAAAAGATCTTTGTCGGTGACTGAGAGGCGGGCAGTTTAGTGAGTGGTACCGAGCAAAACATGGCTCCAGTGAGAAATAGGAAGTTTCTTTTATTGTGCTTGTTTCATCTCTGGAGGAGACAACATCAAAACCGGAGAGATAGAAAATTTTGGGAACACCCAATAGTAGCCGCAAGGAATCTTGAACTTCTACCCTGTTTTGTTTCACAAACACACTCTGTTCTCTACCATTTTTATCAAGGTCACAATGTCATACTTCAAGCTGCTAGACATGTTTACCCTTCAAAAATACTACACAACTACTTGAAAGTTGAAACCTTTCAAAACATTGCCGACCACATCTGGAAACGAGTGCGCAACTATTCTGCGCACCGATATCGTATCTATCGAGGGGGCCACCGTCATACCTTCAACATGTCGGTAGTCGCCACGATAATATTGATAATGTTGTCGTGTCGGCATCGTGTCCATCCTCGCCATAAGATTACATGGAATCTCACCGACACCGACATTATCGGTACGTGTACAACCGGCCTGAGGCGCGTGGGGTTCGGTGGTTGCTCTCCGCGAGTTTGTCGAAAGGAGAGGTGAGGTATGTTGTTTCAAGTCGTATCGACCCCCGAGGAGGTTATATCAACAGAACAAGGATCGAACAAAATCTCTCGCACAATAGAGGGTGAAACAGGTTGCTTAATTAACGTGTTCCGCCCTTTACGGACTCATGACTTCACACTGTTAATCAGAACGTAAGTGTTTTCCAAGCGAGGTTCCATTAAAATAAAACATCCGGCGGGGTTTTTTGACCCTGGTTTAAAAACTTAAATTTACCGGCTCCAGTCATCACACGTCAGTCTCACATTATCTGGCTTGTCAGTAACACGGGACTGGTGGAATGAGGTGGTTTTTCCTTAAATGGTTAACCAGCCTCGTGGTACAGTGGTCAGAGACCCTAACTGCAGACATGTAGGTCCCGGTTTCTATTTCCGGGCGGTACCGGGGGATTTTTCTTGAAAGGGAATAATTCCCATGGTCACCAGGGCTAGTTTAAGATATTCATTGGCTTTACCCCGTCATATTCACTATTAATATCCTCTCATCTCATTAGGACATGGAAAGAGCCTCCACGAAAAGGATGTACGACTAGTAACTACTAGTACATTTGAGCGTTCCTTGGGCAACGGTACATTAGTACTGGCTAATATTTCCGCAAAACTGAACTACAGATTGATGTAGCCCAGACAAACCTTTATTATTATTATTATTATTATTGTTACTAATTTCCCACTTTCCCTCCACGGAAGTAAGATCACATTCCACAGGCCTCTACTTTCCTCATTACTACCCCTATATGTGGAGAGCGCGGACGGGTAGCAAGACGCGATGCAAGAAAATATCCACCCCGTCATCAAAAGGAGGGAGTGTAAAATAACGTGAAAAAAGGTCAATGTTTTCAAGTTTTTTCTTTCTAGCCAAAATCAAATAAAAATTTCTCCAGGAGAAACATAGCAATTTAATTTTTTACATGTTTTAACAATCGTTATAAGCATATTATCATTTGAGGAGAAACTTTTAAAATTAAAATAAAAAGCTATCATCAAATTCCAGGACATCCTTGATAGATATTCAAGAACTGTTGGGCTCAACATGTGAAGAAAATTAAATTCTATGTTTATACAAAATAAATATTTGATTTATTTATCTATAAAAAACTGAAAAAGTATGGCCGCTAACACGCATTTCTTACACTTCTACCTTAATACCTCAAAGGCTAAATAAAATAAAGATTTTATTTGTTTTATTTTGTTTTTTACGTTTTTGCGATAGTGCGAAGGAAATTAAGACGAGTCAAGGACGTATTTTTAGAGTTTTTAGCTATTGCAAAAAAATTTGACGAAAATAAATAAAATATTTATTTAGTAGATTTATGCTGATTTTGGTAGGAAGAACAGTATCTGGTAGTTACTAAAGTTAATAAAACAATTTTAATACATACATACATCAAGTAATGTAATATGTAGCTGAAACGTTTGATTGATATTATCAATACCTTTAAAATAGCACAAATAATATTGTAAAGTATTTTCAATGTTGGCCTCAAGGAATATGTTTGAATGCCGTTAGCAACATTACCGAAAACAATGTATTAAATCCCATTCTCCACCGTGACTGAATATCATCATAAAATAAGCTTATTTTCATTTGTTCACTTATTTAAATAAAAAACTCCATGGCATCATTCCGCAATCGAGAACCATACCGGCCGAGAAACTGTCCTCTGTTGGCGAAGAGAGTGCCAACTTCTACGGTTAGATGATGTCAGATGGTCGGTCAGCACAACTAAATCCTCCGGCCATCAATCTCAGTTTTCTAGACCGGAGCCACAACTGTTTCATTCAAGTAGCTCCTCATTTGTCCTCACGAGGCTGAGTTGACCGTTTCTAACCCACTAATTCACAGACAAATCTGGAAGCGCCGGGGATCGAACCCGGGATATCTGGATCTGTAATCAATAACTATTGCCGCTGGATCAAAGAAAATGCATGACCACTGAAAATAAAATAAGTATTTTTAATCTAAAAACAAAAAACAAAGTTAGCGTCATCAATATTCAGCAGTAACGGAATCAAAACCAATGAAGGTACAGCAGTCATTAAATTCTGTTGTGTTCATTATAAAGCTAAATATTTCAATATAAATTATTATCTCTGTATTCCTTTTTCTATATGTGCTGAGCTTCGTATTGGAGAACGTTCTAATTAAGTATTTTTCTTCCTTTGACAGTTCATTTAAGGCTCTGTATTTAAAAATAAATAAAAATAAAAGGTGTTAATCGAGTTAAATACAACTATTCTATGTTTATTTTAAAATGGTTGCGGTAAAAAAGAAATTAATTATAAAATTGATTTTATTGCTATATATTTACCCTCTTTTTTAAATTACAAAAAATATATTTTTTTAGAGTATTAATAACATATTTTAAGCTATCTTAAGTCTCGTTTCAAAATCCTAACAGTTACACGAATACATATCGACCCATTTTGTAATTTTCTGTTGTTGTAAACTAGTTATGTTGGTTTGGAGAAGTTTACGTAGTAAGTAACCTTATATAAGATGGTACATCATACATTTAATATTTGAAAATTAAAGCTAAAATAGGAAAGTTTGGTATCATAAATTTTCATCTCATATAAAAAATATTTTAAAAATATTAAGACAAAAACACAGAATGTGAATATAAATTCTGAGTGAATTAAAATTTCTTATTTATTTTATTTATATTTAACACCACGTCTTACCAGCCGCTCGGGTTGTAAGCTTATGTACTAATTGCGCTAATGGTTTTAGGGCTTAGGAAGGTTACATTTAGAGGAAGTTTACCCGTATTTGCGTGGAGGGGGAGTGGAAAACCATATTGGAAAAAAACCTCAGTACGCCTGATCGAGATTCAAACCTCAATCTTCCCATCTTGGGCAGTCTAGTTCACTGCGAGAGTAGCGCCTTAGATCATTCGACCATCGAAGCGGGTAGTTTCAAATTAAACTAAAGTTTACAAAAATATATACATCGATTTGTATCAAAGCATGTGTATTTAGGTGGGGATGCAGGGACGCGAGAAAAGTCCAGAGTTTTTTTTATCAGTTTTTATAGCAAAATTTTTTTTTTGCAATAATAATTAAAATATTACTTTATTACACATAGGAAGCTTAATTTTCTTCACATGGTGATGTCAACAGTTGTTGAATATCTATCTTGAACATAGCGGCGTGAGATGAGAAACTTTTTGAATGAAGAGAAAAAGTTGTCATTAAATTGTAAATATATATTATTTTAAACTGTTGAGGTGAAGAAAATAAAACTCATATTTCTATTGATGACCTGGTGGTCTAGGGGTAAGGTGTCGGACTTCTGTACTAGGGGTCCGGGGTTCAATCCTCTGTACCGGCACAGATTTATAAGCAAATATATATATACTTTTTAATTCAGGTTGGGTGACCTGGCGGTCTTGATATAAGGTGTCAGACTTCTATGATGGGGGTTCGGGGTTCAATCCTCGGTCCCGGCACAGATTTATCTGATTGCTAAACCCTTCCTTCACCTCTGACAAGACGTGTATTAATCACAACTTGTAAATGTGAGGAATGCCAGGCCTCCACCGTGGTTCGGATTCCACGTTAAACTGTAGGTTCTCCATTACATCTCACAATCAACCTACCATTACACATTAGCGTAAGTGCGTATAACCCGAACGGGTAGTAAGACGCGGTGCTCATAATAATAATAATCATAATAATAATAATAATAATAATAATAATAATAATAATAATAATAATAATAATAATAATATATTTCTACTAAAGTAATAATTTATTTCTTTTGATCAAAAAAAGTTATGCTGCAAAACTTTTAAAAAACTGCCCTTTAATTCGCGTCCCCTGCGTTCCCAACTTAAAAAGACTACCATAGCACATTTTTGTAAAAAAAATTATTAAAAAAATAGCTCATCTCTCTCGAAAGATCTCTTCTAAACGCTAGATGTAACTTTCACATATTTTGTTATTGTAGAATAAATCAACGCATCCAAATTTATAAATAATCTACTTTAAAGTAGTTAATGAAACTTAAATAATATTTTTAATACTTTAATCTTTTACAAAGGAAGATTTTTTTTTTGCAGTGCATCTTACTACTCATGTGAGCTATTCGATTTTTTTTCATGCTAGTTGGTAAGTGATAAGCTAGATATGATTTAGAGGAAATATACCCGCATTTGAGTGGAGTGAGATTTGGAAGCTATATAAAATAAAACATTATCACTACACTCAACCGGGATTTAAACTCCAACCTTACTTTCTCCAGAATATCAACCTATATGAACACAACGTTTTAACCTTTGCACCCATCACTCCGGGGTACGATAAACTATTTATTACTTCTGTTTTAAAATTGAATTAAAAATTGTATGACTCAAGACATATTTTATAATATTTCCTCTATTCAAACAAAAGGTTTCTTATTTGTCTTTATTTCCTAAAATGGTTTGCCACTCTCCTTACAAGCTAATGCGGGTAGAATAACTGCAAAATGCTTCCTCTCTCATCCCTACCCTATTAGAATAACTATCGTAAATACGTATGACCTGAACAAGTAGTAAGACACAGTGATAGAAAAAAAATATGTTTCTTTACAATTATTACAAATAAATATATGTCTAATGAAATACTTAATTATTCACTTAAGCTTACTTTGCTAGGTTTGGCTATTTTAAAGAATACATTTTTGTTTAAGATAGTTGGCGCATCTGCCTATTATTATTATTATTATTATTATTATTATTATTATTATTACCTACCACCACGTCTTACTACCCGTTCGGTTTATACGCTTAAGTACTAATTACGCTTAAGTACTAATTACGCTTAAGTACTAATTACGCTAATGGATTAGGAATTGGGAAGGTTGAATTTAGAGGAAGTGAACCCGCACTTGCGTGGAGGGAGAGTGGAAAACCGTTTAGGGAAACCCACCCCCAGTTCACCCGACCGAGATTCGAACCTCGATCTCCCCGTCCTCGGCAGTCGAACTCAACACGGCTAGCGCGTTAGCCAACTACGCCACCGAGGCGGGTGTCTGCCAATTAAATAACTACAAGCTAAGCTATTGATAAACGATGGAAATCAAAGGCTAGAGGTTTCCATTTACATACAGGATGAAAGAATTCGATATTTAACAGAAAGTGTGCTCCAAATAAATGGTCGAAAATCACGCCCATACAAGGTCAACAAATGGCAACCGACGTTGGCTAAATAAGTTTTTTTTTTAAATACAGGATAGAAAAGAATGTCCGTACAGCGGCGTTTTCAGCCGTTCACTCATCTCATTTTAAAATGATGGTGCAATTACGCGTTAACCCGGACCGTTGCGGTTCAGCCTATTGAAGGCGGTGTTGCATCAAGACTAGCAATATGGCGGGAAAAGCAGGCAGCCAACCTGAATTGTTGATAAACACAAAGCGGGAGTCGCTTTGTTACAAAGGGACCAGCAATCCCCACGCTGTTATCGCTAGCAAATTGAATCCTTGACCCCAGGCCACGAGGTCAACTAAGGTGTGTTTTGTTAACGAAGGTGTGTTTTGCGACGCGAAACAACACTACCCCCCGTCTAATTGTGTTTAGAACTGGCGTATTATTCAATACCGGAGGAGTGTAACGTTTCCTAAGTGGTGGGTGTGTTGATTAACCCTTTGGGGCTCGGTAGACCCCCCCTTTGTGTTCGGGATTTTTTATTCTAAAGTTCGGCCTCGAGGCGGTGGTTTACCCGCTTGTATTGCAAGCTCCGCGGATGAACAGATTGTTCTAGAGAACACGTGTTTGTGTTCGAAACTCCCGAATTTACCAAGCATTGTGTTAGGTAGACTTGGACTGTTGATTGTTTGGTGTGGCTAGATTATAAAAGAAGCAGTGGCGTAGCTAACGGTGGAAACAATTGGGGGCGGGGGGGCACGACCCCTTCTTAATTAACTTTCTCCCACCAAGGAGGACTACAATACGATAGCATTAATAAAAATGAGTGAAATATGACCATCAATAGCAATGCATTTAAAATGCAGATATGTAAGATGTATTTTTATTAAAATTATTATTTAGCACCGCATCTTACTACCCGTTCGGGGTACACGCTTAAGTACTAATTACGCTAATGGGTTAGTAATTGGGAGGGTTGAATTTAGAGGAAGTGAAGCCGCATTTGTGTGGAGGGAGAGTGGAAAACCATTTAGGAAAAACCACCCCCAGTTCACCCGACCGAGATTCGAACCTCGATCTCCCACGTCCTCGGCGGTCGAGCTCAACACGACTAGCACGTTAGCCAACTACGCCACCGAGGCGGGTGTGTCAAGTAGTTTCAAACAATAACCACCACGCCGTATCCCTATAAGCACCGATCTTAATTAACCCCGGACATCGTTCAAATCGAGCGGTTTAGTATTAAGTTTGACCCCCCAACCCCCTGAACTAAATTTACATATATTCTCATGAGATCGAAGGCTAAACGAGAGGGAGAGTGTCTAGCTCACGTCTAAGTAATCGGGTTTGCCATTCCCGAACACGAAGAGTCTTTTTGTTCAGATTTTCATCCCTTATTCGGTTGAATTATGGCTCCTTTCCTTAACATTTACCTCCATAGTCATATTCTCTTACGCTAGTTAACTAAAGCTACTTTTTGATATTTCTGGTACTAGAACGCAAACCAAAATACTTTGCCCAGTATCTATTATAAATATTGCCCTAGGCCAGGGAGTGGAACACTACGGCCCATGGGTGTGTTCAATTCGGCCCGCAATATAAGTAATTTAAGGTACGGCCTAAGGGAGCGCAAGTATTTTTACAGTTTTTCTAGCATTATATATTTTTTTTTTGCAAAGATAAATCAAACATTTCTCCAGTAGCAACATAGAATTTAGTTTTCTGCACATGCTAATAACAAAACAACTCTAATATCTGTCAAGGGTATCTTGTCAAAACTTTCTCTTTATTTAAAAAGTTTTGACAAAATTCCAGGACACCCTTGACAGATATCTAAGATCTGTTGATAGTAGAATGTGCAGAAAACTAAATTCTATGTTGCTACTGGAGAAATGTTTGATTTATTTTGGCCAAAAAAATGTAATGCTATAAAAACTGTAAAATTACTCTCGCTCCCTTCTGCCGCACCTTAAATGTGTCGCCTTGTTTTCCGTTATGTTGCCGTCATCCATCCAGGGATCATCTGTCTTCTCTCGTGAGAATCACCTCCTCACAGTTTCACTTGTCTCACACCATCATGTAAATCTTCTGAACAAACTTAACACTATACTAAGCCACTAAGGTATTTATGATTGTTAAATATTTGCTACGTATTTAAACTTGGGTTTATGATTTTTACTTTCTCTCTATCTTACAGGTAGAGAAAGTAAGGTGATCGTCAAAAAAATCGAACTCGAGATTTTGATGAATTTTGACGTTTCATGACTTCCTGAATCCGAAAAAGTGGTTTTTGAATTTCCGTCTGTCTGTCTGTCTGTCTGTCTGTACCTCCAACTAGAGCCTAAACTATTTTACCGATTGAGCTGAAACTTGATATCTAGGGTTTTCATAGGGTTGCCCCGAGGGGTTTTTGGAATTGGATATCTACCCCTAAAATTAAGGGTAGTTTACTGAAGGGAAAAAAGAGAAAAAGTCGATTTTCTCAAAATCGGCTCTAACGATTTTGATTAAATTTCATTTATGAACATTAATAAATATTCCAAACAAAATGGCTACTCTCAATATTTCGGCAAAATGGCTTTAAGGGCTCCGGTCTGATGCGTAAATTAACATTTTTTATAATAGCTCCGAAACTATTTGAGATATGAAATTACTTAGCATTACAAATATGTATATATATTTATAATACAGATATTTTATCCGAAACATATTTTTATAAAATCAATAACTTTCAATCTATACGCAATTATATAATTTTTTTAACTTTTTGGACATTAAAGTTTAAGTATTGCGACCGTAAAAAAAACTAACCTGAAATGTTGATGGATGTCGACGTCTCATGACCCCCCGAACCCTAAAAAATAGTCTTTGCAATGCCGTCTGTCTGTGTGTCTATAAAAACTTAAAATTAAGGGTAGTTTACTGAAGGGCGAAAAGAGAAAAATTTGGTTTTCTCAAAATCTGCTCAAACGATTTTGATTAAAATTCGTATCTAGGCGTTGATTAAGATTATAAATAAACTGGCTATTTTCATTTTCCTATGAAAATGATTTTTAGGGTACTTTACAGAAGCGTTAATTTCCGTATCTCCACAACTATTTGAGAAACTAAACAACTTATCATTGCAAAATTGTAGGACTATTAGAAATAAAAAACTTTTATTTGACATATATTTTTATAAAAGCAACAGTTTCTGAGATATTTGCAAATATATTAATACAATTTTGTGAGCTTTAGTTGTAAACATATACTACTTAAGTCTTAACGCAATAATTCTCCAATGCCATAGAGTAATTAAATATAAGTATCTAAAAAAGTATGTTATTTTTCCTTAAATCTCTTAGGAGAAATGTTTGCATAGCAATGATCTATCTCCATTTTAGACTCAATAGTCAATATTTACATTTTTTATTGGTCAAAATGTATAAATGAATAATTAAATATCAATGCGATGACTTGAAGATCTGCAACACCTTATAAAATGTTAAAATTTTAACCAGAAATCGAAATTTTAATACGAAGTGTTGACCCTTGTGGAAGACATTAAACTGTTTGAAATGCTCTTAGGTGGACAAAGATGCGCCTCTTTTCTCATTGATTATATATCATTGTATATTATTTTATGCGTGTTCTTATGTGGAGTGGTGATGATACAATGTACATTATTCCGTTCAGAAATCTTACGAGTTTATAGAAAGAGAGAGAAAGTCTGTGTGGTGTGCCGTACCATTTATTTTAAATGAAATTTGAAGAAAAATTAATGAATACAAATCTTTGGCCGAACAGTTTTTTTTATTTGGGACTCGTGTAAGTTAGTTTGAATATCCTTGCCTTAGGCGATTAATCGTGCCCACTCACGTGTTTAGGTGAAAAGCGTGGTCAACTACAATGTTATTATATAATAAATCATGGTGGGTTTGAAAGCTAGTTTTATAACAAAATAAACATATTTTATGAAAGGCTAGGATAAGCTAGATGGGGTGGTAACAATAATAATCAGTAACTCGACTACGGACCTTTTTAAGGCCATTTCACACTGGCATCCACGGTGACCGTGGACGAAATAAATGTCCATGGACGTGCCAATTCACACTGCAACCAAACGTCCGCGGACATTTTTTATGCCTACAAACTTGAGTACTGTAGTTTAGGCGACCACGTGCTCTTCAAAACGCCACTGCGCATGTCCGGTCCAAAACATCGACGCGGACACCCTGCCGATCGCTCGGAGAGTGATCTGAAAACATCCGTACCACGGAAACCTCGGCCGTTATGCGACACCGTGGACGTCAGTGTGAATTGCCCCATTTGATAAGCTGGGAAGGGATTTCTACAAAACGTTTAACTATGAATCCCACGGACACCGCGGATGCCAGTGTGAAATGGCCTGGGATTAAACCAGGTCTCGTGGAAGAACTTGACCACGCCCCCACAAAAAATAGCCAAGGCGGAGAAAGTAAAAATTAAAACAGTAATTGTTTTGACATTTTTAAAAATTATGACATGCTATGAAATAAAAAAATCCAAATGACATTAAAAAAAAGCATGTGCATGTGGAAGAAGATTAAGTGACTTGTCATTTTGCTTGACTGCGTCCCGTTGGTTGAAAGTAAAGTATAGGGTGGGGATATATTAAATATTACATTAGAAGTTTCCGGGCGCGTCCACAGGTTTGGTAGGGTGGGGGGGGTTAATGGAAAAGGGAGGGGATAGGTGGGAGGGAAGGTTGGAAACAGCTCTCTGGGTTTTTCATGGGAGAAAGTTTTGAAAGATTCTTCGCGGATCAAAAGTTTTCATAACTTTTTTTATTATTATTTGTTGAAAAACATTCTGCTCGCCCGTGCTAATATGCGACAGAGGGGAGAAACTTTATCCGCTGGTTAGTTGAGTTGATGTATGTGTCTATCGCGCTTAAGATACGCATTGTATGATTATTTTTTCTACTATGCGACAACAGTTCGTAAAAGGCAGCCCGAAATTTATGTAGTATTTCCAAAAGTTGTCAAAAAATAGTAAGGGGAAACCGTATGAAATAATATGTTTTGAAAAAGTTTGAGATATTAAATTATATAAATGGGTCGAATCTACAAATTCTGAATCTTGAATTCGAATTTTGATAAAAATAAATTATGAACAAAAGAGAAATATAAATATAATGGAATGATATAAAATAGAAATAGTAGCTAAATATTAACACATTTTGCTATAATCTACTAACTATAGCTTTCATACATTCACTTAGATGATAAACTAATGGTCTAAGGTATGGTTTGTCCTATATTATTTTGAGTATGAACTACTAATAAGGTGTATTAAGGCCATTGGCTCTTTCGAGTGGAAGTCTAAAACCTATTGTTCGGGATGGTGGGCGTGAGGGTGCAAGCATGGCGTGGCTTCACGACCGACCAAAGTATCCTTCCGCGCCAACAAGAACAGATGGATCACGGAAAACGTAGATGGCGTTAGCTACCGGAGAGGTCTTGCAGAAAAATCATACGTTTGGAAATATCAGTTTTCTCGAGAACTAGTGAAATTTTTATAGTAATATTTTCAACACTTCTTGTAAGATCATGAATCAATGTTTATTAGATCTTACCTTTTCTTATTTTTTGTCATGCAGCCGACAGTTTTCTATCGTAAAATGTCTAAATTATTGATATTTGATCACTGTTAAAATTATAGAGGAGGTGTGTCTATAAAAAGTATAACTTAATCAACATGCTTCTATTCTTGAACAAACCTTTTCCGAAAATAAGATTGCAAAACAATACAAATTCTTGAGGATAACTGTTTGTTTCCATGGCACTGCATTTCCACGCCAAATGAAAAGGGCCAATCGCCTTAAGGCTATAGAACAAAGTACAATTCAAAATTTATTTTGTTATTTTTATTTATTTGTTTACAACCGCGTCTTACTATCAGTTCGAATTGTACGATTAAGTACTAATTACGCTAATGGGTTAGAAATGGATAAGGTCGAATTTATAGGAAGTGAGCCCGCATTAGCGTGGAAGGCGAGTGGAAAACCGTATTTTATTGTTAAACACACTGATTAATAATATATAAACTTATACTACATTAAATAAGCTTAACTTTAATAACTATCCAAGCTCCACCTTAATTAACTTAATTTAACATTATATAATTTAAAATAATTTATTAAATCCAAATCTTCCCAAATAAAGCTAACAAAAGATTCGCTAACCCAACGTAGGTATAACTTAACTCTAGCTAGCTTTGTGAAAGTTTTGTAAGGATTTTTTTTTGGGGGGGGGGG
>CABFWO010000131.1:66339-100393 GCA_902155825.1 Timema genevievae
TTTTTTGGGGGGGGGGGGGGGGCAGCGGGGTTTGACCATACTAGAAGATATTAAAATTTAGAAAGAAAATTTTGATTAATTTATTATTTATCTGTCTAATTTCTACCACGTTACCTATATTAAATTGTTAAAAGTTTAGTGTAAACTAAGAATATGTAAAATTAATTACATTTAATCACAGTTCTCCGTTAGATGGTAATCGTGTACGTTGAACAATACAGTGCCCCGCACCAGTGGACATGCAGACTAGACTTCAGGCTCATCTATTATGGTTTGTCGGTGACGTTCAAGACCAGGTTAAAATTTCAGATGGGAGTACCGAGGGTACTTTTACCTAAACTGTTTTTCAATTTTCCTCAACGTAAATTGGAGTACTTTGCCTTAAATTCCACTTTCCTCTATTTACTGAAAATTTAAAGTTAATTTAAATATCGGTTTTGTTTTGGATAACTGGCGTGCACTTTTATGAGTCGTCAGATTATATTATCAAACGACTGACAGCAGCTTAATTATATAATAAACACATCATCCAGTCCCCCGGACGATAGTTCATCAATGAGAAAGGTTGAGATCCCATTTCCCCAATGATACATTTTTCACCCATACCGAGATTAGAACCTGGGACTCTTTGTTCTATAGAAGGGTGCGCTACCAACTGAGCTAAGGTATCATTCTTCAAGTGTTGAATTTATTATTTATTTATTATTTAGCACCGCGTCTTACTACCCGTTCGGGTTATGCGCTTAAGTACTAATTACGCTAATGGATTTGGAATTGGGAAGGTTGAATTTAGAGAAAGTGAACCCGCATTTCTGTGGAGGGAGAGGGGAAAACCATTTAGGAAAAACCACCCCCAGTTCACCCGACCGAGATTCGAACCTCGATCTCCCCGTTCTCGGCAGTCGAGCTCAACACGACTAGCGCGTTAGCCAACTACATCACCGAGGCGGGTAAATTTTGAATTTAAAAAACATTAATGGATGGATTTAAATCAAAGTCTCTAACTAGACCAACTAATTTACTATACTATCCGAAAAATAGACGAGTTATCTAAAGCCTTGTGGTTTGAATTATTAAATTATAAAATATATAAAACCGATATTACATTGGCATACAGGCCAGTTTGTTGGTAAAATTCGTGTGATAAAAATAAATCAATTATTCAAATAATTAATGCTTTATCACAGTAGTAACAAACTTTTATTTTGCGCGAGAGTCAGTTTCAGGAAAAATAAGTTTTCGTTGATCGTGTTTTAAATGATAACAAATAAAAAAACCTTTTTACTAAGTTTAAAAAATTAATAGATTACATTGGGAAATAAATGTGTGCTATTGTAAATTAAAATACCAATTTTATTTCACATAAAAATGTCAGAAAGAAATTTTATACTGCATAGCTAGTGACGAAACCAATCACACAGTAATTATTTTTATAAAAATTATAGACATTGTTTTTTAAATATTATTTTCTTGTTTAGATTATTGTATTATGGTTAACGTGAGGTAAAATTAGTTCAATGTTCTTTTTTAATTTAATATGTCGACTTTAGTAATTTTAATTGACCTTCGTGGTCGAGTAGTCATATTTCCTGGCTACAGATCCAGAACTCCCGGGTTCGATCACCGGAGCTTCCAGATTATCTGTGAAGCAGTGGGTCTGGAACGGAAACTGTGTCCAAAGAAATAAAATGAAGATATTTGTGTCTGTATGTTTGAAGCATAGGAAAGCGTTGCGCCGGAACTTCTGCAAGTTATTTATAATTTGCAATGTTAAAGTAAATCACCTTTAAGTGTGACAAACGATTATTTAAATAAAACTTAATTATTTCATCTTCATAGATATGGCCGCTGCAGATTGTTGGATATCAATCAAATCAAAGAGATTGAAATTTAAAAATTATTCAGACTTAAATAAATCCAGCTAAATTATTTTGAGGTTGTCTGATAAAATCATATAAATTGTAAAAATCCTTTTAAATTAGGTACAATTAATTTTATTTTCCAAAACAAGGATATTATGTTTTAATTTTATTTAAATACAGTCGACCTCAGTGGTCTTTGGGTAAAGTGCTCGCTTCCGATGATCGTGGGTTCGAACCCAATCGGGGTCGACGGTTTTTTCTGAACGCTAAAAAATCAGTGGCACAACTTACTTCGGAGGGAAAATAAATCCATCGGTCCCATATCAATTGTGGCGTGTGGGGAAAAAATCTTGAAGGTAATTGAAAATATCATTCCCGACAAAATTGATGGGTTCTTTCGTTCTCGCTCGTAGAAATTCTCGTGTGCTGATATAAGAAGTCGGTTTAGCAAGTGCACGTTAAATAGCTGCATCAAATAAATAAAAATGTCTATAATGTAAGACTACTTGTGATCTCTACTGCACATTTGTGTATTCTAGTACATTGATAAAAACAAAGATTTACACTACCAAAATATCCCACACAATTTTAATTGATAGTTACATGCACTGAATTCAGTATTTAATTATTTACGAAAACAACATCTGTACGTACAGGACGTAAGAAACATGTAGACTCGGATTTACTTAGATGAACCTGTAACTAGTTTCTATATTTGAAATTATCTTCTGATCTGATCATTACATGAGGATATCTCGATCCAAACGAGCTACTTACACGTGTAATTGAATGGTGTAACGCTTCTAATCAAGTGATCACTATTCCTGAGTAATTTCACCTGACATCTGGTGAATTGATTGGAGTGGAAACAAAATTATCCTTTAGAGCACAGGAGCGATGTACAGTCGCTCGCAAGAGTATGTTTCCTCTTCCGTTTTATTTATGTAAAAACATACGTCCACATCTGTATATAAGGAAGGTACAAGGGTGTTCTGGAAAGTACAATTTTTAGCTCAAATTGAGTTAGGGATACCATATTTTAGACAATTATGTTACCTTTCTAATTTACTTTAGATTATGGTTAAGTATCTGTAAAATGTAATTAATTTGAAAAAAGTATTTGTTCGGATTTTATCGAGTTTGAGATATAAAAGTTGTTGTCCTAAGAGATTAAATAATTAATTACCATCCACCCGTTCTTGGGGTCATGCGGTATAAGGCGACAGTCTTGCAATATACCGGATTACATGTAATACGGCGGTCGAGGTTTGAATCTCTGCTGATCTCAACGGGTGGTGGATTTACACATGTGATATTTCATCACGGTTTTCCCATCCCCCCCTCCAAGCCAATGCTATTGCTCTCTCTACAAACTATCCTTCCCACCCCTATCCCTCGAATAACATTTATATTACCCGAATCGGTGGTCACACGGTCTAAGGCATCACTCTCGCAGCAGACTGGATTAACAGTGACGAAGAGGTTGGGATTTTAATCCCTTTACGGTGTTTTGTCTGTGTTTTTCCATAAACTGTTTCATTATCTCCCTCGTAAAAAATGCGGATACATTTCCTCTCACTCTTACCTCCCTTGCCTCTATTATATTATTGTGAATTTGAAAATATCCCGGACAGGTGTACAACAAAAGTGTTAAACTTACTAATTAAATTATATAGTTGTATCTTATCATATAATATTCTATAAATATGTCCAAGAATAAGTTTGTTTTTTACTAAAGGTACTTAACGTGAACTTTCTGAACCAACAGATTATATCAGCACACGACTTATAAACTAACTTAATTCTATAACAAACACAACACCCAGCCCCCAATCGTTATTCATCACTGATAAAAAAAAAAAGTTCACCATTAGCATATTTTTAGGCCATGCCGGAAATTGAACCAGGGACTTTTCTCACTAAGCAGACACGCTACCAACTGAGCCAAGATATCGCAACAAGGTTATGCTAGTGTCTAAGATGTGTTTAGAAAGCACGTTAAATACTCTCATTAAGAAATAAATGGTACTGTTCACCGCACAGAATTTCGCCCTCATATCTTAAAATAGACCTTTAATAAAAACTCGTAAGATTTGTGAAACTTAATAATAAGTCTGTACATAACTGTAGATATACTACACCAAAGATCGTGAATGAAATAATATACACGGTTACTCTATGGCATTAGGAACTAGGAACACTGTTACAAAAAAATGAGAAGCATCTTTGTCCACCAAAGAACATATGAATCCAATTCATTTTCAAAGATACAAATTAAAAAGTATATATATTTGCGAATATCTGAGAAACTATTGGTTTTATAAAATTATTTATCAAATAAAAGATGTTTATCTTTGATTGTATTACAACTTTACAATGATAAATTATTTCGTATTTCATATTGTTACGGAGAAATGATCAAAATTGTAAATTTTCCCTATGTAAAGTACCCTTAAAGTCATTTTCATGAGACAATGAGAATTGAAATCTTGTTTATAGTGCTAAACAGTGTCTAAATACAAAGTGTAATCAAAAACGTTAGAGAAAACTTTGGGATGTTCTATTTTTTATGTGTTTGCCCTTCAGTAAACTACCCTTAAATTCAGGATTAGTCATCTAATTCTAAAAACCCCTAGGGGGAACGTTATGATAACACTAGGTACCTAGGTTTAGCCCCTACAGTAAAATAGTTTCGTCTCTAGCTCAAGGTACAGACAGACGGAATTGCGAAAACAACTTTTTTGGTTTCAGGGGGTCATGAAACGTCCACACTAATCAAAACCTCGAGTTCGATTTTTTTTTTACGATCACAATACTTTCTCTCCGATGTGTCGAGAGAAAGTAATAAGCAACAGTCTTCCAGTACATTAAATATAATGTTTTATTGTAGAATGAGAGATTTGTTCGACTCTCCTCTTTGGATTATGAATAAGGCCCTTAAATCAGTAGTCAAACGAGCTACATTCTAAGTTAAAAGTGTTGGAATGCTTTGGACGGCCCTCCTTAACTAAGTATCAATGTTAATTAAGAGTGGTTAGATCCACCTCGCAAACCGAAAAGCAAATACAAACCACTTGGGCTTTCATCTCAATTTCCTTTTCAAGTGATTGGAAAGGAGAGAAGCATTCTAGAGCCAGACGAGATCACCAGATAGAAGAACGTGACGACAGGAAGAAATCGTGAAAAAAGGATAAAAAGACGAAGAAGCAATGTAGAGTAAAAAGAGGTAGGAATAAAGGGTAAATAAAGGCTCGTAGAAAGAGAAAATAAAATATGGGGTTAAGGTAAAAGAAAAGAAAGGACTCTCGCCATTTCGAGGGCTTACAAAATTCGGGACTAAAACACTCGAAGATTTGGTTGATCTTGTGTTTTTATTTGCCCTTAGGATTGATCCTGCAAACACGTAAAGGTCACTTTCTTTCTTTCTTTCGGACCTCTTTATGATCACTACGTACCGTTTTATTTCATGTACCCTACCTCCCCATATAAGGTATAGAAATCACTCGCACTTTCCTTCATAAATCTAGTTTAACTCTCGTAAAGCACATATTTTTTATTAAATGTTTTCCTGACCCGAGCCTAGACTGAAAAGGAAACGATCATGCATATTTATTTTTGTTTAGAGAAAGGGATTTTGTATTCCATATTTAATCCCTTCAACCTTCATTCATCCCACCCCTTTACTGTAAATTCATCGTTTCTTATTTAAATCAATTATCACCCTTTGCACTACCATAGCTTTCTTTTCCTTCGTCCCCTCCCCCGACACTATGTGTATAAGCATACCAGTATTAACGTGGATAAAGGCGTCAAACTCGTCTGGTCTGGTTTGCAAGATGCGGGAAGGTTGAGGTTCTAAACCCAGCTTGATGTACTGAAGGTGTTCCCCGCACCCGCGTCATTTCCCAGGCAAACGTCGAACCAATTCCTATAAATTATATTTCCCTCACTCTTACCTTATCAGCGAAAGTAGATGGTGTATATCCCGGGCGGGTAATACTACACTGTGGGGGGGAAAAAATATTAAAAGAATAACGTTTAATCAAAGACTCCATAATATTGTAAGATAATTCATAGCTGAGATCATAAATAAGATGAAAGTATACATGAATATTAAATGGAGAAGAGCCCTTCGTCTACCCTATGAGGTAGCAACCTTACTTTACGTTATTACACTATGGTGTGGCGTTTAAGGTGGGATGGAACGGGACGTATGAAAAGGTGAGTATTTTTACAGTTTTTATGACAAAACATTTTTACGGTCAAAATAAATCAAAGATTGCTCCAGTAGAACACAAGAGTTTAATATTCTTCACAAGGTGATAACAGTTGATGAATATCTGTCAAGGGTGTTCTGGAATTTAACGACAAATTTTTATTTTTATTTAAATGTTTCTCGTCTAATGTTGCTAAGCTCATGACAGTTATTCAACAACTGTTGATATCACCTAGTGAAGAATATTAAACTATGTTTTATAGAAACAATATTCGATTTATTTTAGGGTGACCTGGTGGTCTAGGGGTAAGGTGTCAGACTTCTGCGCCAGGGGTCCGGGGTTCAATCCTCGGTCCCGGCACTGATTGCCAAACCCTTCCTTCACCTCTGACAAGATGTGTATTAATCACAACTTGTGAATGTGAGGAATGCCAGGTCTCCACCGTGGTTCGGATTCCACGTTAAACTGTAGTTCCTCCATTTCATCTCACAATCACCCTACCATTGTACATTAGCGTAAGTGCGTATAACCCGAACGGGTAGTAAGACGCGGTGTTAATAATAATAATAATAATAATAATAATAATAATAATAATAATAATACAAAAACGAAAAGTTGTGAGCAATATTATTTGTTCAAATTTTGTTTAGTTCTACTAATTTCGTTAACGGTTTTTATAACATATTAGTATTTTTTTAAATTCTACTTTATAGAACATATTCTCGCATTTCTCACATTATTCCAGATGGGATCCGCTGAATCAATCAAGTATTTATATGAAAAAATTAGTCAAAAACTTTTTTTTAAAGTCGTTAACTTCTCTACTCGGCTGCTAGAAGGAAATAATAATATTTGGCCGTGAAACTTTGTTGGCTTTCATCTATTTTTACCACATTTTAACGCATAGATCTTATTAATAAAACACATTTTTTATTTATTTCGGATATCGGTTCAGATCTGGCAGCTTTTTACGTTGTAGGGTAAAACTTATACAACCTGTTTAATAGGATAGTTTTCCATCCATTTGTTAGCAGTAGTGGTTGCACCCTCCTCTCTTATACAGAAAATAGTTTAAAATATTGAAACTAATACCTTTATGCTGTAAAGAATTACCGACTAACATCGCCCTCGTCCTATCTACAGCATGAACTAATCAATAACTCTTTCAACGTAGCCTTAACTTCTAGAAAATGAAATGGCTTCAAACTTAACTCTCCAGTAATTTTGGTATCATAACCAATTATTTATATTAGAATAAATATTTTTCTTTCAATACCTACTAAAACAAAAGGCCCATGTACATATTTCTTGTGATAGTGACATTTTGTTTTATGTATTAAAATTACAAATTTGTCAATCAAAATTGTATATTTTCTTATAAGTCCTAATTTTTATTATAATAAGTATTAATGAAATTTTTTATAAACGTATATATATAAAGCACTGCGTCCTAACACCCGTTCGGGTTATATGCCTTTTATAAACTGGGAATATAATTATTACTTACATTTTCATCAATAAAATCTTTATTGATTTAAAATTATAAAATTTATACTTGAAGGAGCCTTATGAAAATCAATCACCCCGTCGACAACAGGCCCTGAATCCGCCCTTGTTTGCCACGTATATTTTCAAAAGGGGTTGATGACATGAAACTTCAGATTATGACTAGAGAGTATAGGATTCAATACCGTTTTTCGCAAGGGGACGGAATTGTATCCACTCTGAATAGTCTTCATTCAGACATTTCTCAAATAAACAGCTTCAATAAAAATCCTGAATTGAATCCACTAGAACTATTTGCATTATATCCCCTAAATTCTGATTTGTATCCACTTTGAGTGGTCTCTATTCAGAGAGTTTTTAAATAAATGACTTTAATAAAAATCCTGAATTGTATCCACAAATGGTGAGCAATGAGTCTTACTCTTTAATCCATAAAGATTCACACGTTAAGAAAAAAACTGTAGTGGATTAAAAAGAAAATAATGAATGAATGATAATCAATACAATGCCTATCCATATTAAGAAATAGTTCATGACTAGCCCACTAGCCTGGTCTATTGCAAATGGAGTGTTCATATCCCGTCAGCAGTAACTTATAGAGCTCACGGTGCCTAAGAAGTGAGCAAAGCACTATTGTCAATTCAAATTACCAAAATTCCGCCAGAAGGCATCAAACGGGTCTCCTTTCCCTCCAGATTGGATTAGATTAAAGCGAGTTTGTCAATGTTATTTCTTTTTAACATAGAGACTATAGACAGTTGGCAAAGTAAATAATAATGTTGCCTCTTTTAAATTATATAAATCCATATATGCTCAAAATATCATGACCTGAAAATAACCCTAACAAGATAAATTTGGTTGGAGATTAGTGTTCTAGTAAATGCTGCAATCTTTAAAGATAGAGAATATTTCATTTTTCTTAAAATAATTTTGGAGCCCCCTTGAAAAGATAAGTAGAGCCTAGAATTCCAAATTAAGTTTAAATTTATCTATTTATTAATTTAATTACCAATGCAATTTTGAAGCATCTTTTAGGAAAAAAAAAGCATTGATAATAAAAATATAAAGAGATTGTTGATTTATATTTATAAAATAACGTAATATATATAAAATAACACAATTTTGACAGCAAACCATGTGTTTCCTAAGGTGCTTCAAATGTTCATTCGTTTAACTGCTGTTGCCCTAAAGTACTTGTATTTATTCATTTAAATAAAAACAAATTACAATTTAAATAGTTTGATGGAATTAAATAACATACGTAGTGAGCTAAGAAAACTATACCCTGCTGCATTCTACCCGAAGTGTGATGAAGCTTCTAAACTATGTCCGTTTAAAATTTCTTCAGTAAAACTTAAAGTCCGCCATTTGTGGATACAACTCAGTATTTTTACTAAAGCTGTTTATTTTATAAATGTATGAATAGAGACCATTCAGAGTGGATACAATTCAGGATTTGATGGATTTTATGTAAGTGGATACAATTCAGGATTTTTAATAAAGTAGTTTCTTTGAAAAGAGTCTGAATGGAGGAGACCATTCAAAGTGGATACAATTCAGGATTTGTTGGATATAATAAAGTGGATACAATTTTAGTATTTTTATCATAGCAATTTATCTGGAAAACTGTCTGAATGAAGACCATTCAGAGTGGATACAATTCAGCTCCCCCTTTTTCGCAACCTTTCTCAAAGTGATTTTTCTTTTATTCGCCTTTCTCATAAATTGTACTTAGCATATTTCATCGCATATTTCATCCCTCTGGGCAATCCGCATAATCTATTACATTAGGTTAGAAACGAGGAAAGTAGAATTTAGAGAAAATGTACTCGTATTCACGTGAAGAGAGAGAGAGAGGAAAGCCATTTTATCAACGCGCCTTACAACCTGTTCAGGCTATATGCATAATATATGATAATTACTCTAATGGGGTAGGGATGAGGAAAGAAGCAATATAGAGGTAAAACACCTACATTTACGTGAAAGAAGAGTGGGGAATCAATTTAAGAAAACAACCCTCAGCAGACCCGACCAAGATTTGAATCTAGATCTGCCCGCCATCAGCAGGCTAGTTTAACACCAGAGGGACGCCTTAAGAGCCTTAGACCATTCGGTTGCTGAAGCAGGAAAAATCCACTTAGAATTTAAAAAAAAAAACACCTAACCGGGTTTTGAGTCCCAACCTACTTTGTCAACAACAAACCATAAAAGTCGAGAATGATGCCTTTATCCGCGTACCCCCCTGTGAGAGTACTTACGCATACAATTTATCAAATTACTAAATTTTAATCGACGTTATGAAGCAAATTTATTTGACACTAAAAAAATTAAATTAAAATACAGATAAGTTTCAATCAAGTTTAAATTATTTATGCTAATACAAATATCTTTAACTACAGCTGTTCATTTAATATTTGACTAAACAAAAGAGTAAATTATATGGTTGATTCCCAAAGGTCTCGGGTTCAATCCCCAGAGCTTTCAGAAATTTTATGTAAAGCAGTGGGTTGAGAATGGGATCAGCTCAGCCCCGTGAGGAAAATGATGAGCTACCTAAATAAATAAGTAGCGGCTCCGGTCTAGAAACTGAGATTAACGGCCGAAGGGTTTGTTGTGTTGACCACATGACACCCTCTATCCTCAAATGTTTTCACTATCATTACTGACGGCGGCGGCCTCTCGGTCAATAAAGATCGATCTCAAGACTCACGTCATGGAGTTTTATTAATAGAAATATATCAAAGGTGATTATTTTAACTGAAATATCCAACACCCCCGCTCATAAAACGAAAGGTGGAGAGTTTGACCGTAATTAAAATTACAAAGCGTCTCGTTCAAAGAAAAGCGAAACTAAAACATGGAATCACACTGGTGCAACATATAATAAATATAACCCACTCACAGTAATAAAAGTATTTGAACAAAAATTCACAAACGTAATCGTAAAGTTACTAAGGTAAATCTCAAATATTAATTTATTATTATTATTATTATTATTATTATTATTATTATTGAGAAGAAATGGAGGACCTACAGTTTAACGTGGGATCCAAACCACGATGGAGGTCTGGCATTCCACACATTCATAAGTTTTGATTAATAAACGCCTTATCAGAGGTGAAGGAAGGGTTTGGCAATCAGATAAATCAGTTCCGGGACCGAGGATTGAACCCCGGACCCCCAGCACAGAAGTCTGACACCTTACCCCTAGACCACCAGGTCACCCGAAACTCATATAATTAACTTAGAATTATGTTCAGATGCTCTAAAATTCCTTCCTGCAAATTTAAATTACTGAAATTTTCTCTCGGGGAAGGTGGCGTGTCACAACCCCGGGCAGATGGGACTTTCAATCCCCCCCCCACCGAGGATTGAACCCCGGACCCCCAGCACAGAAGTCTGACACCTTACCCCTAGACCATCAGGTCACCATATTAATTCTTAATTGATATTACTTGATTTTTTTGCATAGGGATAATGCTAAATTTAGTTTTTTAAGGGGAGGGGGTCTCAAGGACAAGGTTAATAAGGTAATTAGCTGTTAACGTAACACTTCAAGCCCTCATTATTAAATATCATATTTTTTGTTTTATTTTATAGATAGTTTTATATATATAATATTTTTTTAGCACCACGTCTTGATTCCTGTTCAGGTTTTACGCATTATGTAATAATTAAGCTAATGATTTAGGGGTGAGTAAGGTTGAATTTAGATGAAGTGTACCCGCATTTGCGTGAAGGGAAAGTGTAAAATTACTTAGGAAAATTACCCTCAGTACACCTGACCGGGATTCGAACCCTGATCTCCTATTCATTTGCAATCTAACCTATTGCGAGAGTGACGTCTTAGACCATACGGCCACCGAAGCGGGTTTTAATATCTCAATTACATAGGGCCTATATGTGAAATAGTCTACAAGGAAAGAAGGGCAGTACCTTGAATACACGGCTTAACCAATCTAAGAAAGTAATTCGTCACAATGAACCAGAGGAAGCCAATTTAACATGCACTGATTATATCACCACACGACTTATAAACTAACTTAAATCTAGAAAAGGCACAGCATCCAGCTCCCGGCCGTTAACTCATCACCGTGAAAGGGTAAACCCACCTTTCAACATTAATACATTTTTCGGCCATGCTGCGAATTGAACCCAGGACCCTTATCTCAGTAGAAAGACACGCTACCGACTGATCTAAGACGTCGGACGATTTAAAATAATTAGTTTCAATGCGGTATGGTGGCCATTGGCGGTGAGATATGGTTTCGAATTCTGGTTGGATGCTTTTGAGCAAAGGTGAGTAAAGCGTATTTTTCAATGGAGGGTTAGGGGGGGTCCGATAGAAAATCTTATTATGCGTATCTATTAATCCCCCTCCTGATCTTTCTCCCCTTTATTTGCCCTTACCCCTTAAGAGTGGTTTTCTTCAACGCCTCTCCAACTAACGTCGATGAACATCCTTTAAAATTCTCCTTATTCATACCCCTTAGATTAAACCGTCAATAAAACGTGTGCTAAAATCTATTAATTTTAAAATCATGTTTAAAGTGACTTCCTCCTATAGAATAATCTTGGTTTATGATTATATAATTTAATTTTTTGAGAGACGGTTTAAACTATTTAACAAACAACAATTTAACCTAAGACACTTATAAATAAAAGATACGTAGCTTATAAAATAATATGTAAGGGCCAATACTAAGTACAAGCTAAATTTTATAGGATGAGCCATTTAGAATTAAAAAAATTCTGTCAACATTGAAAACATTTTACTATATTAGAAGCAAAGTAGCATCTGCAGAATACATAACTTAACTTATGAATATATTAAATAAAATATAATAACTTTCAAGTTTGCCACATAAGGTACTTGTGTGTTTTATGGTCTGCAGCTAATTCATTCCTGTCCTTACCATTTACATAATTACGGCGTCACTAACTTGTCTTAGGTATCAGCTGGTGGGGGAGATAATTAGATTTCACTCGCCGAGTCACCTTAAAAATATTGTTTTAATCATAACAAAACTTGTCAAAATAACAAAATGTCGACCCTCTTTGGTTGCTGCGTGGTTCTAACGCACGACTTAAGCAGTCTGCCGGTTTGGGAGAGATCGAGGTTTGAATCTTGATAAGGTGTACTGAGGGTGGCTTTTCCGAAATGGTTTTCCACTCTTTCTCCAAGCATATGTGGGTACAATTAATTGAAATATAACCTCCATAATCCCTAAAAATCATTAACGTAACTACTACATAACCGTATAACACGAACTAGTGGAAAGATGCGGTGGAATTTAAAAAAAAAAATCACGTTTACATTTCAAAGTGTTTAAGCTACGAGGAGTAGAGAAATAATTCATTTTTGGTAATTTTTCAAGAAAAAGAAAAAAAAAATCTTATTGCTTCATCATTTGTTTGAATGATTTTTTTTAGTGGTGAAATTATTTTATTTCCCGACGCTTTGGTTATTTTTAATTTCTTTCTACCCCTCTAAGGGAGAAATATTGTGATCGTAAAAAAATTTAACTCGAGATTTTTATGAATGTCGACGTTTCATGACCCCTCGAATCCGAAAAAGTAGTATCGCAATGCCGTTTGTCTATGTCCTCTGTCCATTCGTCTATCTGTACCTCGGGCTAGAGCCTAAACTATTTTACCGATTGAGCTAAAACTTGGTATCTAGGGTTTTCATAGGGTTTCCCCGAGGGGTTTTTGGAATTGGATATCTAACCCTAAAATTAAGGATAGTTCCCTTAAGGGTGGAAAAAAAAATCGATTTTATCAAAATCGGCTCTAATAATTTCGATTAAATTTCATTTCTAATCTTTGATCAATATTTCAAACAAAATGGCTACTCTCAATTTTTTGTCGAGATGACTAAGGGTTCCGGTCTGATGCGTAAATTCTAATTTTTTTTATCGTATCTCCGTAAGTCTTTGAGATATGAAATTACTTATCATTGCAGATATGTAGGTCTATTTATAATAAAAATATTATATTTGAAACATATTTTTATAAAACCAATAATTATCAAGCTATACGCAAATATATATATATATATATTTTTTAGCACTATTCGAACACTAAAGGTAAAGTATTGCGACCGTAAAAAAATCTACCCCGAAATGTTGATGGCTGTCGACGTTTCATGACCCCCCCGAACCCTAAAAAGTGGTTAAAATTCGTATCTAGGCGTTGATTAAGATAGTAAATAAAATTGATATTTTCATTTTCCCATGAAAATTACTTTTATGGCACTTTACAGCAGTGTAAATGTCCCTATCTCCGTAACTATTAGAGATACTAAATACGAGTAACTCATCATTGCAAAATTGTAGTACTATTAAAATAAAAAACTTTATTTGAAATATATTTTTTATAAAACCAATAGTTTCTGAGATATTGGCTAATATATTAACATATTTTGTGATATTTAGTTAGTTGCAGAGATACTAATTATGTTTTAAATCACTAATTCTCTAATGCCATAGAGTAATTAAATCATCGTAAGTCTCGCAAAAATGTATGTTCTTTTTACTTCAACCTCTTAGGGGCAATTTTTGTACAACAATGATCTATTTCCTTCATTTTAGACTAAATAGTCAATATTTACATTATTTTTTATTGGTCAAAATATATAAATGAAGAATCTAATAGCAATGCGCTGACCTGAAAATTTGTAATAACTATTAAAATTTCTAAAGTTTAAACCGGAAGTAGAAATTTTAATACGAAGTGTGGACCCTTGTGGACCCAATATCGATCTTTTTTATTGGTCCAAATATACAAATGAGGACTTTATTTCTTTAAAAATAAAATTATACAATTTAAAACCGAGGGTCAAAAAATGTTTTACGTAAGTATAGCGCAATGTGTGTTCGGGTTTGCTAGTGCATATTATTTCGTTTCACATATTTTACAAGTTTCCAGTAAATATCTTCATTTTTAAACAGTAGAGTGAGAAAGTCCGTGCGGAGTTCTGTTCCATTTATTTCTCCTTGAATTTGAAGTAGATAATATTCTCCCTTACTAAAAAAAATAGAAAATAAATTAGTACAATATGCCAAAGAGGATTATGTTCATAGAGAATTACTGTTGTTCGCGTGGTTTAGGACGTCATTCTCCCGAGATATGTCAAACAATTTTTAAAAAGAGACGCCCGAGGTACTCCGATTGGTTAAAGCATTTAAATGGAATTTTAATATCTGAATTAGAGAGACCCACCAAACTCGAAGTGATCCGCGCCCACCGAACTTAATTGCCCCGGGCCCCCTCAAGATCTAAATCCGGCCCTGGTATGTCTTATTAACGTGATAACAGCAAAAATTTTCTCAAGTTAAAAAAATTATTTAAACTTTCTTTTCGTTGTATTATTTTAAAAAAGATAGAACTGTTTCACTGGTTTCAATTATAGTGTTTTTTAAAGTAGAATATAGATAACCGTACTAAGGTCCGACTTTTGGTAACAACTGTGTGACCCTCTTAAATCAGGTGCTCTCCATGGTGAGAGCCAGACCCTTAACACCTTAGACCATGATTTGGACTGATTTGGACAAACATCAATTAGTGACTTTTTGGTGACCTTTTACGACCAAAAAATTTATTCGGTAAACGATTGAACATCATATAATGCATAAATAGGCATAATGCACTCACACGCAACATTAAACTTTAACTAGATGGCGAACGTTAACCTTGTCTTTGGTATCATGGTAAAAACAATCAGGCGGTTAGCGCATGGCATCATGGGTAGTGGGTAACTTGACATTCGACGAGTTTGCGTTGTTACGATGCGCAGGAAATTCAAACAACAATATTTTCGTGACTTTTGACTAAAATATTGAAGATTCGTGACTTTTCAGGGACTGTCATGACCTTTTATGCAATTATTAACTTTTTCGTGACGTTAGTGACTTTCATGACCCAGTATACACCCCGGTATAGAACAATTTAAAAAATAAAGTTACCCTACCCCTTGAAATTATTACCAAGCATTCCACGCTGATTATATGTGATTAAGAGATTATACAAACTTGAAAATCAAATTAAATAACGATAGTGAAAGATGGAGATTTTAGTCAATAAAACGGCTTTTTTTTCTGATAAAGCAAGGGGTATGGAGGGGGGAGAGGGGGGCACTTGTCCGACCTTGAGCGACGTGGAGTGGCTCGTTGATTGATTTACTCGGTGTCGTATCATCAAGTGACTCGCCTCTTCACTCACATTATTAAAATATGAGATTCGAGATTTTTGCTTCCGGAGATTCATCATCTACCTCCCCTACCGACAATTGACCGGATCTCTTACAACATTTTATTTTCACCACTTATCGCTACCTTACGGGTTATACTCATATAAATATATGCTAGTACTAATTACGCTAATGTGATAGGGCGGTTAAAGGTATAATGTAGAGGAAATGTAGCCGCATTTTAGTGTAGGGATGATAGGGAATCGTCTAGGGGGGGAAAACACCTTTGGGATGGTGAGTTAGTGCCCTTCTTCATGGATATCAGAGTAGTAACTCATATACTGTTTATAAAATTGGATAAAACAATTTTTTATTTCCGTTTGAATTTCGCAAGTAAAATTAAAACAAAATAAAATCTTTTGAGTATTTTCTATTCACTAAAACAAATATAATCATTACACCTGGCTCTTATCTGTTAAGTGGTTTGAGAAGCTAAATATGATTAAACGTGTCTTAGTTCAATCCCAGGTAGGGTATACATAAATTTAGTACATTTTAATAAAAAATATATTGTAGCGTCGTTCCGAGCTACCAGTGTATCAACATTAAAAGGAACATAATATAATAGTCAATGGAGTAATATTATGTACGATCAAACTTAATATGTGCCCCCATTTCGTGATGTTCTCCCGAACCGCCTGTCGGCCTCTCCTAGCAGCCCACGATGCGTACGTCCGGCCACAACATGATCCACGGTTATAACTGGCCTACTCAACTCCAAGACGAGAGTTCCCGCCAAGAGTACCATGAGGCGCGTCTGGTGCTAGAACCTGCTACTTACTACCTTCGAGAAAAATCTAGGTGACTATTCTAGGATGTTCCAGTCTTATAGACCACGTAGAACAAGAGACGTCACGTCCGGTCTCGTCACACATTCCCCTCACATGTGATACCTCTCGTCACCTGTTTTCCCATCCCCTACAACCGCTCTCTGAGAAACTGTACAGAATATAAATACTGACAGGAGCGCTAAGGAAAAATCACTCTTGGCGGGATATTTACTGGGGACGTTGCTACCTCCAAGTATAATTTAAGAACAAAATTCATATTTAAGTAAATGTAATTCTAAATTCCTCATAGGTCTTATTTAAAATAAACTTAATAAATTTAAATGTAACTAAGATGTTTGGCTTTTTTTTGACATAACAAATTAAAAGTAAATTAGAATTTATTGTGGGACGATGCTTAAGTTTGTTTGACTTGATAATATTTAAATGTTAACGTTAGATCTTTGTGCTCTTAATCTTTGAGAAGATGAAGTAAATGTAAACTTTTGTTAAAGTTCTTTTGACGATAATAAGATTTATAACGTAGCATTTTGTGATCTATTGTATTTTGGCCAAATTTAATTCACAGTTCTAAAATTAAAACACATGATTGGTATTTGTAGAAATATGGTAGAGTTTAACGCTATTCTTTCACTTAAGTTTTAATCCAGGTTGATAGTCATTTTAAATCGTTCTGAGAGGATGTCATTAATTTTGTTTAGTGAGCAAAATTAAATGGTAGATTTCAAGTTTTGTCTTAAATAAATATTTAATATGTATTTCATATTATAAATTGTTAGGGAATTGATAAACTGAGTAAAAAATTGTAATACCTTACAAGTTCAATAGTTGTAGGTTTGGCTAGGTGATTCCTTAAATACTTAATGTTACTTACTTTTATAAATTCATAAATATCTTTTATGGTAAATAAATAAAACATTTACCTCTGGACTACATATTTGTTGCCTTACAATTGATTTTAATTAAGTTGATTTTCTTTCAACAGTCTGTAAATATTGTTTATGAATTGCTAGTTCAAAATATTAGTTTTCCTTTATTGGTGTAAACTAAAGTGTCTGCAGATTGAATTGCCCGGCTCCATGGACGATTATATTATTTGCTAATATAATCAAAACAAAAGATTCCATACAGCTCACTCTGAATTCATCCCTCCTTTCTTTTTTAATGCTGTACGCAGGCCTTTGTCCTGAAGAACATACAAGGGGCTACAATATTTACAAGCACTCTTTGGTACTTAGTTTTAAGTACATTGAATTATCTTGAGTTAATTTGATATGTAAAATCCCAATTGTGATGTTATTTTTGTTAAAAGTATTACTTATTTAATTTATTTAATAATAAAATCTACCTACCTTACAAAATAAAAGTGGTTGGTAGTTGGCGCCCAACATTATATATATTATAAATTAAATTAAATTCATTCGTATATTCATACAGAGTAAGAATAATAATAAAAATTTATATATATATATATTCATTTTTTCACCACACAATATAACAATGTATTTAAAAACTAAGCGTTAGTACTCCAATTTAAGAAATAAATATAGATTATCGTAGTTAAATGTAGCTAAAATATGATATTTGATGGAAGTAAATATTTTTAAAACCAGCAAATCTAATTTATATGTTATCTAACCTAGAATATTAATATTAGAAATAAATACATTAATATAAGAGGAATACATAACAATGGTTTTATCGCATTATTATGGGGGCACAGTTTATGGTTTATAGTTTATACTCACGTTAAACCTCATTTTTGAAATAGAATGATATCATAAAGCACTGCAAAATTAATATACATTTTTATTTAGCAGAATATTGCTTTTAAATGAAAAAAATCAAATAATTGACTTATACCTTAAATAAAGTGATCAAATTTTGAGTTATGGGATGATTGTGACTCTTTCAATATTTAAATAATTGGTTAGACCCAACATTTAACTTTGATATAGACACGTGTGTTCATTAATATGGCATCTAATTTTGTTGGATAGAAATTGTTATATTATTAAACTAAAAACATGTGTTTCCTTTGTAAACATACTAACTATATTCAAGTATTTATTGTTTATATATTTTGTTTATTAGCACATTTAAGGTTCTCTTTCTAACCACTCTTGTCACTGTAACACTGCTTCTGTCCACCCGGACGTACTATCCACATATAATTTAACTAACAGTGTAGGGGTGATCAAGGTAGAGTTTAAGAATAAAATACGGTGACCAGTCGGTCTAGAGGTAAGGTGTCAGACTTCTGTGCTGGGGGTCCGGGGTTCAATCCTCTGTCCCGGAACAGATTTAACTGATTGCCAAACTCTTCCTTCACCTCTGACAAGATGTGTATCAATCACAGCTTGTGAATGTGTGGAATGCCAGGCCTCCACCGTGGTTCGGATCCCACGTTAAACTGTAGGTCCTCCATTTCATCTCACAATCACCCTACCATTGCACATTAGCGTAAGTGCGTATAGCCCGAACGGGTAGTAATAGTATAGTAGAACGGGTAGACACGGTGCTAATAATAATAATAATAAGAAGAAAATACCCGCATTTGCGAGCAGAGAGAGAGAGAGAGAGAAACAATTAAGGAAACACCAACCTCAATACATCCTACTAAGATTCGAACCCCGACTTCTGTCCCCGGCAAACCAGGTTAGACGATACGAGCTTGATATCCAATCTACGTTCTCACAGATGTGACAAATGTATTTTATAAGTGACTTTATGGTAGAGTTCTTCTTTGATGACATAATACTATAATATATTCAGAGCAGTGAAGCGACTCGATTTTCTTTTCTGCGCGTCTTCGAGGTCATCCATAAACCATGTAATGTTTTTTTCTTATCTTTTTTATTTTTTGACCTTTACTCCCTACATGTAACACCAAGTAGACATTTAATTCAAACCACCCACACCCCCATTTACAAACTGCGTTACGTAACTTTTCACGTCAAGATTAAATGTCATTATTTCTTGAGAATCTTTTGTGACACTAAAAGAAGGACTCAGATTTAATGCTACTTAGAATGGGAAGTTATAAATAAGTGTTTTTACCAACTATGAAAAACACGAACAATAATATTATTATTTCAACATTATAGTTTACCCGCCTCGGTGGTGTAGTTTACTAACGCGCTTGTTTCGTTAGACTTCCAAGGACGGGGAGATACAGGTTCCAATCTCGGTCGGGTGAACTGGGGGTAGTTTTCCTAAAATAGTATTCCACTCTCCCTCCACGCAAATGTGGGCTCATTTCCTCTAAATTCAACCTTCCCAATTCCTAATGCATTAGCGTAACTAGTACTTAAACGTACTACCCGAACGGTTAGTAAGACGCGGTGCTAAATAAAAAATAATAATTTAAGTATAAGATGTGTGTTCTGTAACACTGTGATGTAACAACATGAGGACATTTAGTCACCCCCTTTTCCCCTCTCAACAGAGCTACGGGGTTTGTGGATGACCCCTTGGTCCCCTTTAGGGTTAAACGCAAACATTAATTTACGGTAATAAAATAGGAACAGGGAAGATGAAATTTGATAGGAGATGTACCCGAATTCCCCCTAAACACATACGACTGACCCGCTTCAGTGGCCGAACGGTCTAAGGCGTCATTCTCATGCTAAACGGGCCTGGTGATGACGGGGAGATCATCGTAGTTCAAATTCCAGTCAGGTCTACTGAGGTTTTTTTCCATAAATGGTTTCTCACTCTCCCTTCACGCAAATGTGGGTACACTTCATCTAAATATAGCCTTCCTCATCTACATATTCATTAGCGTAATTAGTACTTAAGCGTATAACCCGAATGGGTAGTAGGACGAGGGGCTAAAAAAAAGTAGTAAAGCACGCTGATAAATATAATACACCCGACCGGAATTCGAACCCTGATCTCCCTATCACCGGAAATCCAGTGTAACGCAATTGTGACATCTTAGACCATGTGACCCCTGATACGGGTAGATACACTAAATGCTCACAGAATCCTTGAAACTATCGTTGGCTCCAAACAACGGTTCTACTATCTCTTTTTCCCGAACCAACAAACTATAAAACTGGTCGTGTGATAAGCGATACCCTTTCGTAACGGCAAACTGATGCTTGTGTGGTAGTTTTCAGTTTCGAGACAACGTTAAACTTTGTGTACACTTCTGTTTAAAACCTACAGTTTAATCGTCTCTGGCCCATAGTCGAGCACGTAGAAGTTTAATAAGCCCACCTTACGGGCCCCACTCATTGGCCTCCTGCTTACGTCATCTTATAAAGCACTCTTCCATCATTAGCGGAGAACCTCTAAAGCGCTCAAGAGGGAGAAACCCCATCGAAAGCCCATGAAGATATGGATCGAAAGCGCACAGCTGTATAACGTGGCACGCATGCATTTTAAACAACCCCCCTTACGTTGAACAATAATTAAAATAAAATAATAAAACTACAGGTAACAAGTGTGACCTGGTGGTCTTGGGGTAAGGTGTCAGACTTCTGTGCTGGGGGTCCGGGGTTCAATCCTCGGTCCCGGCACAGATTTATCTGACTGTAGGTCCTCCATTTCATCTCACAATCACCCTACCATTGCACATTAGCGTAAGTGCGTATAACCCGAACGGGCAGTAAGACGCGTTGCTAATAATAATAATAACAATAATACAGATAACAACTCTTTTACTCTTTAATAGTGGGATTGTTAGGTTAGTATAGACAGTTATCAACCTAACCCCAAGCGTCTAACCTGAACGAGTAGTAAGACGCGGTGATAAGTATTAACATAACCTAGCCTAACAAACGAAACTCACGGTACTTGTAATTTCTAAAAAAAAGTTTCATTTCTTGAGGTGTTTTCATATAAATTTAGTTAGATTTTAAATATATATGTATATTTAATAGTCTGTAGCATGTCTGTCTACTGAGTTAAGGGGTCCCGGGCTCGATTCTCTGCAAGGGCGAAAAATGTATCATTGGTGAAATGTGGGTTTATCCTTTCACAATAATGAATTAATGGCTGTCCTAGTCTCAAGTTAGATTATAGGTCGTATGAACTATTTATATACTTGATTAATTTTTTTAATCTAAAATCACTTTTAAAAAAATTTGTAGCCCTACCTAGTTAAGTATCTTAGAAAGTAGATTATGTTGGAAACTCTTGATGAAAAATATATTTATAAATGGGTATCCTTAACAAGTTATAAAATAATTTTTTTTTTTTGCACAGCGTCTTGCTGCCCATCCGTGCTATATCCATTTAACCACACCATTAAGATAGGAATGAGGAAGTTATGGTTTATCAGATATAGACTATATATATGGATAAATGAACCTGTGAATTCTCTGATAAAGGCATCAGTTACGTCTTGTTTGATTTTAAACTTACGGGGATGTTAAAGGCCGGGTGCTATAAGTAGATATTTCTTGAATTATGTCTAAACTTACTCTCCACGCAAATGCGGGCACATTTTATCTAGATTTTATACGCTTTCTTTCTCAGCCTGACCATTAATGTGGCTCGGACGCGAGGGATTAAAAAACACACTATAAATTACATGACTAGGTAGTACATTTAATCGAACGAGCCCCCTTGCCCTATTTATTGGTATCTTCATCCCCCCCTGGAACCCCCTACGTCACAGGAAATACCTACATTTGAGTAAACATGTGGTGAATGTTTTCTTAAGACTATTCGTTGAGGCCAAAAGACGTATAGCTCACATCTATAATTTATAACGTTTGTTATTTCGGGGCATTCTTCTTGGTAGTTGTATATAATAACCAAACATTTGTGTTCGCTTGCGTCAATCGAATGGTTTGTTTGCATGGACTGGGATAAAATGATGACAGTTTCAAGTACACGATAAGATCTCCTTACAAACACAAGTGAAACAGTCTGAAATATTAAGACACGTCTCGTTAATAAATGTTTCTTCTAGCCGCAACAGTGGCCGAGCGCTCTTGGCTGTTAAAATCACATTGGATTGATGTTTTGTTTTAGCACCACGTCTTACTACCCGTTCAGGTTAAACGCCTATGTACTAATTAAACTAACGAGTTAGAGATTAGTAAAGCTTAATTTAGAGGAAGTTCACCCTAATTTTTGTTGAGGGAGAGTGGAAAACCATTTAGGAAAAAACACCGTCAGTGCACCCGGCCATAATCGAACCCCAATCTCCCCGTCTTCGACAGTCTAATCCAACACGAGATTAGCACGTTAAACCACGCGGCCACCGAAGCGGGTTGGATTGATGTTAAAATTTCATCCAGAGACAATGGGAGTGGTTTTTCCACATTTAAAGATACAAGGGAAAAAGAGGGAAAGTCCAATTTTAACTCCAAATTGAGCTAGTGCTGCCATCTGTTAGATAATCATGAGACCTTTCTAATAATCTTTATACTATGGTTGAAAGAATTATCCATCATATTTAAATTCATTTAAAAATAGTATTTATATATTTATAATCTCGATATCCCCCCATCGGCAGTCCAATCTATTGCAAGAATGACGCCTTAGACCATGCAGCCACTGAAGTGGGCTGTAATGATTTAATTTTACACATATTAATATAATTTAACATCCTGTGTTTGATAATCCTGCTAAAATATAAAAATGAGTTAATGCCTGTTACTCTTTAACGCAAAAATCACTACATTAATTGTTCGGGAATTTCGCATGGTCATAACTTGGACGTTCGGTTAACATATAGACTAATTATCCGCTGTTTTGTTTCAAGATGGTGGTTACAAAACCCTACCATGCGGCAATTTTATCATATTCTGCTTACCAGAATTTTATTTGTTAAATTTTGAAAAGTTCCTAATTATTGATACGTATTATAAAACACACAGCCTGCTGATAGCCAGCTATTGGCACGTTATGGTTAAAATTAGGTGTAAATTCAATTAACAGTAAGACAATTGCTTTTCGTGTTCATAATATCCATTAATATTTTTAATCAACCTACTTCTAAGTATTTTGACGTAAATTTCCAAGTTCACACATTTATAAAATTTTAGCGACGTAAATTTAACTAAATTACATCTATTTTTCTTTTTAAATGTTTATGTTTCAATTTTCAAGTTCAACTCTAACCTGATATTAGTAAAGTAACAAATACTTTTCCCATACTAAAATGCGTAGGCCTATAACCTGAACTGGTAGTAAGACGTTGTGCTAAAAAAAATCCTAAAATATAAGCAAAGTATTGCACAATCAAATGATTTATTTTCAAATAAAATTTGCATTCAAAGAAAATTCAATTACTATCTATGGCAGAGATGAAAAAAGAAAGCGGAAGCATTATACCTTAACCAACGAAAAAGATTCATTCACAAAACAAATATGAATTTAGATTATATCTTTAAGTAAAGTAATCTCAATGCAATAACACAAAAATTTTGTAGCTTTTTATAGTAATTTTGTCTGGCTTTGTCAAACATTGTAATAATGTTGATTTGCTAGAAATTTAATTGGAAATACTACTAATTAAATATTATAAGCAAACATTAAAAGAACACATTAAAAGAATGATCTAAAAAGCAACGAAAAAAATAGTTTTTTTCATAGTGAGTTAGTAACTTAAATATATCAACAAATTGTAAATGGATGTTGTCACCAGGATAATTTTGATATTAGAATGAAATTCAATTAACCAAAGTGAAAGATGTTTTTGGCTACGAGACGAATCAGAATGGCTCAGTTGCAAAGAGTTGGAACTCAAAGCCCAAGATACGTTTTCATTCCTGTCTCCAGACTGTAATTTAGTACTAAATTAAATTTAAATAGCCACTTTTTTTTAACACTGCGTCTTACTACTCGTTTTGGTAAAACGCATCTGCACTAATTACTTTAATGTGCCAAAGATATGAAATGTTGAATATAGATAAAGTGCACCTGCATTTGTATGGAGGAAGGACTCCTTCAGTACAACCGACCCCAATCTCCCCGTACATTGGCAGTCCAGTTTATTGCGATAGCCACGTCTCAAACCATTCGACCACCAAAGATGGTGAATATTTGTCACTCCAATAGACGGTAACAATTTTTAATAACCTAATCACAAGTGGGTATCATACATTAAGGGGTACAGGTAAACAATGAATATTATCAAAAACTACCTGTATCGATGGGCACGCGGACTAAACGTCAAGTTAGCCTAGTCTTTATTTCCAGTGACAGGGAGGTCAGGAATCGATTCCCATCAGGATTTTACATAGATTATTTCCTACTCTCTCCCCCACGAATTTCTTCTAAATTCTACCTTATTTATATCACTCTAGGACAGGTATTAGGACGCGGTTTGGAAAAAATAAAATGTTGAAGCCAATTTTTTTCTTAACTTATCAGAAGTGGCGTGACTGGGGTGAGACCCACCTGATCTGGGCACCAAATTTATTAGTAATATTAGTAACCATACAAACCTACTTCAGTGGACGAAGTTTCTAAGGCGTCACTCTCGTGTTGTACTGGCCTGCTGATGACGGGGAGGTCAGGGTTCGAATCCCCCATCAGTTCTACTGAGAGTGGTTTTTCCTTAAGTGGTTTCTTCATTTTATTTACACGCAAATACGGGTAGTTTGCCTCTAAAATGCTTCCTTCCTCGTCCTTGCCTAATTAAGAGTGATTATCATGTATGTGTATAGCCTGATCAGTTATTAAGATAAAAGATAATACAGGTTTATTTTTTTTAACAATAAAAGAATATTTTGCTTTTATTATTTTGTAACTATTATTATTATTATTATTATCATCGCGTCTTACTACCCGTTCGGGTTATACGCACTTACGCTAATGTGCAATGATAGGGTGATTGTGAGATGAAATGGAGGACCTACAGTTTAACGTGGAATTCGAACCACGGTGGAAGCCTGGCCTTCCTCACATTCACAAGTTGTGATTAATACACGTCTTGTCAGAGGTGAAGGAAGGGTTTGGTAATCAGATAAATCTGTGCCGGGACAGAGGATTGAACCCCGGACTCTCAGCACAGAAGTCTGACACCTTACCCCTAGACCACCAGGTCACCAGTTTGTAACTAGTAGGCCATTTGAGTACCAATATAAAAATCAAGCCACATTTTAAAGAACAGTTTTAAAGATGCGCCATTTATTTTATTATTCCTGTGCGGTTGCAACCCCCATAAACCCCTAACTACGCCTTTGGGTTTTCGGGATCTCAGATTGTATTGAAAATATTGCAAATTCCAAAGATTATTTCAGACATTTTCTTTCATGTGGAATGCTTTAAATTTATTTACAGATTGCAAGGACAAAATACATCGATAGGGTGAATTTGTAAAGTTTTTGTAATAAACGTTACGAAAAGAATTACCATTTGAAGGACTTCGCTGTGTTCCTGGATCACGGACCATCTAACCGAGTCTGCCACTCGAAGTGACTATGTGCTGGTGCAACAACAAAAAATATACAGATGCGGCAGAAGATATACATAGAATAATTTGATTTTGTGGAGCTCTTGTCTGATGATAGTTCGGTTCAACATCGCGTGTCATGTTCTTCCCTCTCACCCGCACCTCTGTCCTGTCCTGTTTCTATTGGTCGTTAATCCCACGATCAAGAATGTATTACCTTTTATGGGCATGTTTTAGGGTAGCGTAGCTATCTCTGATATATTCTCTGTATTGGCTTGTTATCATGGTTTTTATTGACATTAAGGGTTCGGCCAGACTGACAAGCGTGCGAGCGAACGAGCGAGCGCTCAAGCGACTAGGTGGCCATACTGGCGAGCGCGTGATTAGCAGATAGCTCTCGTTAGTTGTTGACGAGGAGGCTCCGAATCTTGGCTCAGTGAACTGAGGAGGGTTTTAACCAAGTGATTTATTGTTGTGGTTTTCTCATCCTCTCTCCACGCTAATGGTAATTCTTATTTGTAAAGGCCTACTTTGATAATATTAAAGTATTTTAACATATCAGTTTTACATATATATGTATATATATATACACATATAGGTATGGTTTATGATCTTACCAATTAAATTAGGCCGTTAGTAGCAAGTGTGCTAAACCTATCTATATTAATAAAAATTTCAAAATGAGAAGTTTTCCTAGCACTCAATGAACCAACATACAATAATATTGTCTAGTGCCTGTAAACTAGACTGTACCAGGTAGCTAATGGTAATTCTTATTTGTAAAGGCCTACTTTGATAATATTAAAGTATTTTAACATATCAGTTTTACATATATATGTATATATATATACACATATAGGTATGGTTTATGATCTTACCAATTAAATTAGGCCGTTAGTAGCAAGTGTGCTAAACCTATCTATATTAATAAAAATTTCAAAATGAGAAGTTTTCCTAGCACTCAATGAACCAACATACAATAATATTGTCTAGTGCCTGTAAACTAGACTGTACCAGGTCGAGCGCGCGAGCTTGAAAAATAGAACCAGTTCTATCTTTCAAGCGCGCGCGCTCAGTCTCTCGCTCGCTCGCTCCAGTCTGGCCACCTCTCATTACAACCAATGTGTTCTATTGTATATTTTAGTCGCTCGCTCGCTCAGTCTGGCCGCCCCCTAGCACTTGGATCTAGACGGCTATGGAGGCCACCCTTATGGTATCGCTTGCGCTTCACGCTCCACGATGCTAGAAGAAGAGAACATAAGAGGCTAGATAATACCTTTGTATTAAGGAGTCTGTTTGCATTTGGCTATAATTATATATATATATATATCATACGCTTCACGCTTGTACATTAAGGAGACAGTTCGCATCTAGCTATATGGGAGAATTTTCCTTAGTGATGTTCTACAGGACACGTTTCCCTAGAGCTGGTTATATTAACTTAAGGGGGCTTTGTGCTCAGGTTTTGACTGTTATAAATTCTACATTCCTGCAAGCCGCGCTCAACGCTACATGTGTACTCTGTTCAGTGCAGCCACGACTTTGCCCCAAGTACAGATTTGTTTCAAATGTTTTCTTATATTAGCTCTGAAGAGAGATCTATGGTTATATTAACTTGTTTTATATAATACAATCAATTTTTGATTTTAAAATAAAATTGTTACATAGAAGGTTGTTTTCTCTTTTTGGGTACAAATTGTAAGATTTCTATTACCTACATATTTGACCCCTTATGAAGTATTTTGGAAACTTTAGTTATACTTACCTTAGCACATATGATTTTCTTGTGACGGGGAGGTTTAGGTTCGAATCCCAGTCATATATACTTAGGGTGTTTTCTTAGATGATTTCTAAATTCTTTTCCACAAAAATGCGGGTACATTTTCTCTATAAATTCTACCTTTCTCAATTCCACCCCAACAGTGTAATTCATTTTTATTTATATATAAACACACATACAAGCGAGATGTGGTGGAAAAAAAACATTCAATTCTTAAAAAATAGACTTTTTTAAATCGTTAATAAGGCAAAAAAATAATTTTCTCATAAGATCTTTCCAAATCTTTTAACAACTAAACCATTTAATTTTACCTATATTAAACTTAAAAATATTTGTAAATTAGGCATTTATATCTAAATGATTTATTGAATGTGTGTCTATTCCGATAATTTGTTCAAACTGTGGACATGTGGTTTGTTTGTGTGTAAAATTATGTTCTCTACACGTTAAATTTTCTCTCTTTAAAAACATCCATGCATACATAATATCTTACGCTCATTCTTTTTAAATAAATATGTTACCTAAATCCAGACAGTCATATATTATAATATTGCTAAAAAAACTTCTGACGTTTGCTTTGAAGTCATCATACACCCAAAAGAGGATGGAGGGGGGAAGGGGGGGGAAGCAGCAACAAAGCTCTTTCTCCGTTTTGATTTCCCCAAGGAGAGTGAACGGTATCTTTTGAAAAGCCCTACAATGAGTTGTCTCTTACCGTCTCTATTTTTAGAAGATATATTAATTACGTAACATATAAGATAAACACCCCTCTTTAGACAGATGCAATTTAACAGGCGGGGGAAATTAGATGATTCCGTTTTGACAGATAAAGTAAAACACAATATGTGCATCAATTGAGCCTCTCAGAAGCCAAGAGGATCAGCTACACAAAACAAAAAGTGTAAAAAATATACAGTAAACATGATTTGTGTGTATTAGCTACATTCAGAAGCCATGCACGATGCTGCCACTTTTTGATAGGATTATATTAGGTAATAAAGTTGGTCGTTTTATTTTCTGAAAAATTCAGTTCTTTTAATCACCACGTCTTACTACCTGTTCAGGTTTATCGCATATATAATAATTACTTTAATGGGTAGGGATGAGAACATAAGCATTTAAGAAGTAATCTACCCACATTTGCTTGGAAGGAGAGTCGAAAACAATTGAGGAAAAACCATCCTCAGTAGACCAAACCTGGATTTGAACGCCTATCTCCTAGTTCTCCGTCTTCAGCAGGCCAGTCTAACACAAGAGTGAAGTCTTAGATCAGTATTTTATCGAACGTAACCCTATAAAAGCTACTAAACCTACTGAGGAACCTTTATATGTTCATGTATCATCCCCTTCCCTCTACAACTACAGGCCTACTAAAAGTTTTTGAGCTTTAACTAAAAAGTATATGCTTGAGTATTAAGCTTATATTATACAATTTAAGAGTCTAATATAAAATATATTTATTTATTACATTTATGTTAAACCAGTAAACCCTTACGAAACTTTCACACATTATTTTCGACAATTGATATAAAAATATTGTTAGATTTTTCTTTTTACGTGTTTTAACGTAAACTGAGTATGCTATTTCAGAAGTCAATAAAAAAAATCCTATCCACTGATACCTTATTCATCGCTGTAGGCTTTGTATTATTTGAGAAAAAGGGATGTTGACAACAGAAGTAATATACAAGATATTTTGCACGGGAAAAAATTTAATAACCTCAAAACGTACTGTTACTTTTTAATACATTTTTTAAAAGATTTTAATAATGTTAAAAATTAATTTCATTTTCTTTTTATAATTAAACGGATATGCTGCCAATGAGATGGATGTTTATGTATTCGTAGCATACAAATGTAGAAGCATTAATAAAGTTTGTACCGCCACTACGCATAAACGTTTCAGGGAACCCTTGACACCCCTTCACGGAACCAAGTTTGAAAACCACTGCCTTAGAGCATTTGGCCACTGAAACGAGTCTAAAAAAAGTTACTAATTAATCACGTGCCAAAGGTACTATAATTAAGAATTTTCAAAGAAATGTAGTTGCTCAGTTGAGCTTATGAGAGTTCCAAATATGCGTGAACTATATAGTGGGAAATACTCATGTAGTACGTAACAGTTTTTTTTGCACTTCCCTTAAGGATGATCCGCATTTCGTTAAACTAATGGGGTATGAATAAAGAAGGAGGTAGAATTTTGAGGAAACTTACCCGCATTTACACGAAGCTAGAGTGGAGAGTCCCAATACACACAGCCATAACTCGAACCTCGACATCCCCAACGCTGGCAAACCAGACGAAGAGTCTGGACTCTATTTTATTTTATTTTATTTTATTTTATTTTATTTTATCACCGTGTCTTACTATCCGTTTGGGTTATACGCTTATGTACTAATTTTACACCAGTGGATTTAGGTATCAAGAGGGTTATATTTAGAGGAAGTGTACCCCCATTTGCGCAGAGGGAGAGTGGAAAACCATTTTGTAAAAATCTCCTTTAGTATACCCAGCCTATATGTAAAGCACGATCTCCCCGCTATCGGCCGTCTAGTCTACTGCGAGAGTAGCGCGTTAGACCACGCGGCCACCGACGTGAGTGTTTTTTTAAATTAATAATTATTATTATTATTTAGCACTGCGTCTTACTACCCGTTCGGGTTATACGCTTAAGTACTAATTACACTAATGGATGAGGAACTAGGAAGGTTTGAATTAGAGGAAGTGAACCCTCATTTGCGTGGAGGGAGAGTGGAAAACCATTTAGGAAAAACCACCCCCAGTTCACCCGACCGAGATTCAGAACCTCGATCTCCCCGTCCTCAGTGGTCTGGCTCAACACGACTGGCGCGTTAGCCAATTACGCCACCGAGGCGGGTTTAATTAATAATACGCTTAGCACTAAGGTTATTGTCAACTAAGATTGGGAAGGCACCCTGCGCTCCATTGTATTTGATGGTTGTACGCTAATAGCTGTTTTTGACTTAGTTTTTCTTATACTGATCAGAAATGTCATCCTCCCCTCCTTATCACGTTCCATTTTTCAAATTATCACTTAAATTGATGTGAAGAATTGTATTATTTAATGCATAAAGTTGATAGCAAACTAGATCTTCTCACGTTGGCAGCCCTTTCTTCAATCGTTTCTTGTCCTTGACTCTTGAGAGCCATTCATCAATTTTAATAGTTTTGACTAGATTGCCGTAGACGGGGAGATTGGGGGTTCGATCCTGGTCGGGTGCACTGAGGGTGGTTTTTACTAAATGATATTCTACTACCCTCTACGCAAATGCGGGTGCATTTTCTCTAAATTAATCCTTCCTCATTCCGAACCCATTAGTGTAGTTGGTCTATATAGGCGTATAGCCCGAACGGGTAGTAAGACGCGGTAATAAAATAAAAAAATAAAAATCAGTGAGAGCTCAGTTATTTTTGAGGTTATCGTGTCCTACTAGCTATAAAAAAATTAGTATTTCATTCACACAAGTGCAATCCGAATTCATGTTATTATGTTTATGACAATTATATAGTCATCAAGTGAAGCGAAGATATTGCAGAGTTTTTAAAATAATGTACATTATACTTATTTTGGATTGATGTAGTTTACTGAAGGGCAAAAAGGAAAAAACCGATTTTCTCAAAATCAGCTTTAAAGATTTTGATTAGATTTCATTTCTAAGCATTGTTCAATATTATAACAAAATGGCTACTCTAATTTTTTTCGGCAAAATGACTTTAAGGGTTCCGGTCTGATGCGTAAACTATAATTTTTTATCACATCTCCAAAACTATTTGAGATATAAAATTACTTATCATTGCAAATATGTAGGTCTATTTATAAAATAAATATTTTATTTGAGACATATTTTTATAACATCAATCATTTTCAAGCTAAACGCAAATATATATTTTTTAACTTTTCGAACACTAAAGGTCAAGAATCAATTTTCTCAAAATCAGATCTAACAATTTTAATTAAAATTCGTATCCAGGAGTTGATTAAGATTATAAACAAAATGTCTATCTTCATTTTCGTATGAAAATGACTCTAAGGGTACTTTACAGAATTGGAAATGTCGTTATCTCCACAAATATTTAAGATACCAAATAACTTATCATTGCAAAGTTGCAGTAGCCTACTATTAAAAATAAAAAAAACTTTTATTTGGAATACATATTTATAAAACCAATAGTTTCGAAGATATTGGCAATTATATTAAAACAATTTTGTGAGCTTAATTTGTACAGCGATACTACTTAAGTTTTAACACAATAATTTCCTAATTCTACGGAGTAATTAGATAAGTGAGTCTCTCAAAAAGTGTATGTTATTTTTCCTTTAACCTCTTAGGGGAAATGTTTGTACAGCAATGATCTTCTATCATTTTAGACTCGATAGTCAATATTTACCTTTTTTATTGGTCTAAATTTATAAATGAGGAATTTAATAAAAATGTGAACCCCTAATAAAATGTGGAAAATTTTAACCGGAAGTCGAAATTTTAAAAAGAAGTATTGACTCTTGTGTACCCAATATCGATCTTTTATTTTTGGTCTAAATATCCTAGTGAGGATTTTAATTCTTTAAAAAGAAAATCATAAAATTTAAATCCGGGAGTCAAAAAATGTTTAAACGTAAGTACAACGCAATTTTTCCTCGGGTTTGCTAGTGTATATTATTTCGTTTCACATATATTACGAGTTTTGAGTAAATATCTACATTTTTAAATCATGGAGTGAGAAAGTCCGTGCGAAGTTCCGTACCATTTATTTTTAGTTGGAAACTACGTAACCGAGAGAGAGAAAGTGTTGACAATTATAATACTTTCTCTACACTAAGAATAGAAAAAATAATCAAATTCTCAGTTAATGACAAGACGGACGTAAACGCAATAGATAATATTGAAAAAGTTACTATAAAATATTCTGTTTAAATAGTTGCTCGTGTATAAAGTGTGAGAGTCCATTTTACAAAGTAAATAAGCTTTCTTTGTTTCCTCTGGCGTGGACTATTCGCTGTAGATAATTAAAATAGGTTTTAAAAAAAATATCTCCGGGGGTTTTCCCCGCACTTTAAAGCTCGTTCGTCACGAGCGACTATAACAATCTACAAAGAGAGATATAAAAAATATATAGATCCCATCAAAATTCACAATAGATGTTTACTTTTAGCAGCCATCGTATTATTCTGTGCTTTCCATGCTGTTAATATTTTGGCACTGTTACAGTTTCTCTTTTGAGCGACATAATAATAGAATCACTGTTTACTTAGGGCAAGGGGTAGTTTAAAAGGGGGGGTGGGGGTGAAATAAAAGCTGCAGACTGATTGTTAACACCAACAGCATCCCAGAAGGTACCTTTTCTAGAAACCCTTTCATCTTTATGAATCTCAATCGTATTTTCAACCCAAATATGGCGGCGGCTTCTTTCTCATATTTACTAACGAAATGCGACAAACCGGCACTTTAAGTCTAAAGGTGCCCTGCATTTAGTCCGTGAGATAGCAAGCTTACCTTAAATTATTTCATTACGGTATTGGTTGTAAGGGCACCAACTTTTCGCGAGCCGTGTTTTCACGAAACATGTGAGAAATTATTTTTATAGGCACAAACATTTGTTTGGAGTTAAAAGTAATCATTATTACATATTTTTTAAGTTCACGAAATAAAAATTTATCGTGTTTTTAAAACGATATCTATGTTTTCTATGCAATATTTTATGCAATAAATGTTCGCGGCTAGCATCTATTTTGATTTTAAAAATTGTTTCTTAATTCCATCACAATATTTCAGTAGTGGAAATATCTCTACAACTATAACCATCGATCTTTACATATATTATCAATTAATCGATATATATATATCTATATATTGAAAGAGAGAGAGAGAGAGAATGCTGTATCGCAATTTTGATTGTTATTTCCATCTCGTCATCATACACTAGACTTGAATACATGTGTTTAACAACCTGTTATTGTGATTTAGTTTTTTTAAGAGTTTGATAAGTCGACACATTTTTGTTGTTTTTTATTGAGGTATTTGTGTTGGCTTTTTTAAATGCTTTATAACTAGTCATATAGCTAAATTTATTTTTATTTGAAAATTTTTGAACCGAAATTAATTATATTTTAGGAATAAATCTCTAATATGTATTTACCATGATGTCTTGAGGGTCATAATATAATCCATCAAGGTGAGACTTCTATCCCTTAAAGGTAAGGCGATATTTCGACACTTTGACCGCGAAAAGATTCACAATAAGCCACATTCAAGTAAGAGACTGGGAAGGG
>CABFWO010000131.1:100488-161664 GCA_902155825.1 Timema genevievae
GGGGGGGGTCAAATTCAAACCGAGTGCCTTGGTTAAGAGTTTCATACACACACACACACACACACACATGATTTATCACTTTGTTTTTCCCATCCTCTCTCCTCTGCTAATAGACCCTACTGATACACGTACTTTTAAGCTATCCTTCTTATCCTAACCCCTTACCGTAAAATATATGGGTGCTAACTCTACTAATTAAAATAATAATAAATAAAGCACTTAGATTGAGGTAGGTGGGAAAGCAAGTTACAAAGTCCGCATTTCTACAGCATTTTTATAGCAAAAAAACTATTTTGGCCAAAATATTAAATATACTGCTCTAGTAGAAATATAGAGTTTAATTTTCTTCACAAGGAGATATCAACAGTTGTTGAATATCTGTCAATAGTTTCCTGTAATTTAATGATAACTTTTTCTATTCATTTAAAATGTTTCTCATATTATAATGCCGCTATGCTCATGACAGATATTCAACAACTCTTGATTTTATTTATTTTAACCAAAACATTTGTTTTGATATAAAAAAAACTGCAAAAACACTGCCCTTAGCTCACACCCTTTACATCCCCACCTTAAATATCTCACATAATAATAAAGCAGCGAAGATTAATTACAGTTACGATTTTTTAAAAGGATTTAATCTTATTTGATACCAGCAAGTTGAAGCTTTGATTTTGGCTGATTGCATCGAGGCTGTGTAAAGTTTAGGTTTACTAGGAGAGCTAGGAATATTTTCAAGAGTACCGTATAATGTTTCCATTCTTCGACAAAGTCGTGGTTTGGTTACCCCTTCCTATTCATTCGAAGCAACCTGCTTGGTAAACATGTCAAGAAGGTTGCACGAATAATCATAGACAGGCGGGCCTTGTTAAATTCACGATTTTGTCCGCCAATAACATCGATTTTAGATTCTCATATTTGTTTTTGTCTTAAGATGGGAGCAACCTAACTCAATCGCTTTGAGTTACATCAGCGTAACAAGCGTAAAATGGCTGGACCGCCATATTATAAAGAAAGTTATCTGAAAGTTCAAAAAGGAAGGACAAACCCACTTCAGTGGCCGAATGGGCTAGGGCATCACTCTCGTGTTAGACTGTCCTGCTGATGACGAGGAAATTGGGGTTCGAGTCCTAGTTCAGTGAACTTAGTTTTTTCAAAATGATTTTCCACTCTGCCCAAAACAAATGCGGGTACACTTCCTAAAAATGCAACCTTCCACATCCCTAATTAATTAACGTTTTCAATACAAATGTGTAAAACCTGAACACGTAGTTAGACGCAGTGCTAAAAAAACTAAAGCAAATATTTAATGTATTTAATGTGAAAAAGACCCCCAAAAATGTCGTTGCCTCACTCCCCCTGAGTTGTGAAGGGAGCCCTGTCTCCACGTGTTATTTGGCACCTTTATTTTTCCATCCTCCCATCAGAATACTTCAGCCTGTGCTTCTTCTTAAAAACTACCCCTTTCTATAACTACGTACAGATTACAGGGTTTAGATGAATGTAAATATTTTCAGTTCACTTAAACTGTTTATATATATATATATATATTTTTTTAAGGGTTTGTCAGTTAAAGATTCCTAGTCTTCTACTGACAGTGGCGGATATGTAACAGTTTTATGAGGTTGTGACACTATGTAAGAGCTGTTAATTCACCCAAATGAGATTATATAATGTTGATAACGATCCTGTTATGCCAGTGGAATTCTTAACTCTAACTTAGGCCTAAATAACCAGAATAAGGCGACCATAAAAACAGTTATACACCTTCGGGAAAAAAATACTTATGGTACCACCGGGAATCTAACCCAGGACCTCTAGATTAGTAGCCAGGAGTGCCGACAGATAGACCAAGAGGCCGTTTCTAGTTTAATATCATAATATATCGAAACTTGTTGGTGGTATAAAAAATAAATTTATTATTATTATTATTATTATTATTATTATTATTATTATTAGCACCGCGTCTTACTACCCGTTCGGGCTATACGCACTTACGCTAACCACGGTGGAGGCCTGGCATTCCTCACATTCACAAGCTGTGATTAATACACGTCTTGTCAGAGGTGAAGGAAGGGTTTGACAATCAGATAAATCTGTGCCGGAACCAAGAATTGAACCCCGGACACTCAGCACAGAAGTCTGACACCTTATCCCTAGACCGTCAGGTCACCAAATAAATATAGAACAACAAACATTGACCAAAGGTTAATATATTCAGTGTAGAGACTATTAATGGAGTGGAATTGAATTAAGTTTTTTGTTGTTCCAACTTCATCACTTTCGGGTAACATCGACATTTTGAAAGAGACAATAGGTCGTACGTAACACCAGAAACTTTAGTGAGGCGGTAGGTGTCCGTGGATTGAACGTTAACCCACTAATTACCGATTAAAGTTTCGTTAATACTTCAATAACTAAAACAATAATTGGTCGTTAAGAAAGGGGGAAGAGAATAACTTCAGGACTTGCAGCTCTAGGAGAAAGGGAAAGAGAGGCTTTTGGTCATCCAATCAAGGGATAAAAGGGGAAATAATGAAGCCACTGACATTAGACTCTAACATCCATGTACCGCAGTTACCTGGTTCAAGTTACCTATTAGATGATCGCTACTGAGGTTTGGGTAGAGGTAAAAGTAATAAAAGGGACACCACTGTTAGAAATGACTCCTCAATTTGGGATATAGAAGTACCCTCCGGAAATAGCTTATTTTTTTTACGGCGAGACGTTAACTGAAAGAAAAAAGGTCTCCGGTTTATCTCTTGAGAGATTACGTGTTTTTTTTTGTTAGAAAAGCTGTTTTTATAACATGACGCAGTTTGGTGACTTAGCTTTGTCGGTAATGTCTCTCTTCACTCTTTCTCTATCCTTCATCTTTATCTCTTTCCTCTGTTTATCCTTCTATTTTTCAATCCACATCTCCTTTCTCTTTTATGCCTTGATCCCTTCAATTTGTCTTTCTCCACTCTGTTTTCTCTCCTCTCTTTCACCCTCCTCCTCCTCCCTTTCTTCTCGCTCTCCTTTAGTTATCTCGTGGCTATCCTTCTCCCCTCCCTATTTCTCTCTCATACCTCTCATCCTTCCTCTTTAACTAACCCCTTTCTCTTATTTCTCTCCTCTCTATTTCTTTCTCATTCCTCTCTCTCTACCCTCTATTTCTTCCCCAAATTTCTTCTTTCTCCTCTACCTTTCCCTCTCATCACTGTCTCTATCAGCCTCCCCCTTAATTTGTTCCCCCCTCTCTCTTATTTATCTCTCTTGAAGCTTGTTTTTATCTGTACGTTCGACATCTATCTAAGGAGTACGGATTTAGATGGTAACAAAGAGTAAATGGATAGGGGATGGGGAAAACACGGTGATATATTATCTCATGTGGTAAATAAATTTCAGTACACCCGGCCGAGATTCTAAGCCCAACCTCCCAGTCACGTGTCACCCACGATCGTTAGAATACAAGGTTGTCTCTATCCCTATACCTGGCCAATATTTCCCTCCCACACGCCTCTGCGTGACGTCATCTGAAGACCCTACGGTCGCTTCGTGACGAGGTTTCTACTGGCGTGTTGAGCGTTCTTCTTTGTCTCATATAATAGTGATTGTTTTCCAATAAGTTCAAATTAAAACAAGAATGAGTGATTTTATATTTTTTACTATCAAAATGTGTCTAAATATTATTTTAATGTTTATTTTTCCAGGTATTTTACAAAGCTGTAACATTTAACTTTTTTTTGTTTAAGCCATTTTGTAATATAAACAGATAATATGAAATCTCTTAGTAGCGGACATTTTTGAGAGTTCAAAAAGTGTCCGTTATTTGGAAAAAAATGTGGTGTTTAAATCATGCTCTTTGTATATGGTTTATTTTTTATGAACCTGTATAATGTGCATAATGTATTATAAACATTAATTACTGCACTTGTACAGTATTTAAATCAGTATAATGACAATCAATAATAATGAATTAAATAATACTGTACATAGTCTACTCTGTAGTTTTAATAATATTCAAAACATTGGTTGTTCTTTAGGGATGAGAAACGTGATCTATTACTTTATATGACGAAAAAAATAAAAAATAGTGTTCGAAAATAAAGTGCTTACGAATATATTTGCTCCAACAAGGAATGAGGCTACAGGGGAGTGGAGTAGGTTACATAATGATGAGTTACATACCCTGTACACATCACAAGACATTGTTAGTATAATAAAGTCTCGTAGATTAGGGTGGGCAGGATATTAAGCACAAATAGGAGAATCTAGAACCATGTTCAGGGTACTGAAGGGAAAACCCAATGGGGGAAAACATTGGGAAGACCTAGACGCAGATGGGAGGATAGCATTAGAATGGACCTGAAAGATTATAGGTGTAATAAGGTGGAGTGGATAAAACTAGCTCAAGATAGGAATAGGTGGCGTACTTTAGTAATTGCGGAGATGAATTTCGATCTCCTAATGTCCTAGAATAAGTAAATAAGTAAAACATAAAAGAATAACATAAACAAAGAACATACTCTATACACCTCAAAACAATAAGATAAGTATATGTTTGGAAAAAAAAGTTTATTTAACCTAAAAATAAACATTAAAAATGTTATCAGTAAGGTCAAAACTTTAAAAACCATTAATTGATAAGTCTGTGGATTAAATAAGTCAAATATTTTTCTCAGTTTTTTATGTCATTTAGAAATTTGTTTTCAAGATTATTATAGCATTGGGATTGTTTTGCTAGCAGGGGAAGGAGAGAATGCTAGCAATTCTCTCGTGACAATGAATGACATTTCTAGGATGTTTACTGTAACATATTTTGACTGGTGTACACAAATTTTGCCCACCATTTGGAGAGTCTTATGCATTAATATACTTTTCTAGTTCTGTTCGTATCCGTTACTGAGAAAGTTCATTTCGCTATAAAAACCCATGTTAGTTTGCCGGGGAAATTTAAACTGTCCTTTATGAAGAGGAATTTGTTATTGAGGTTTGTCCGTTAAGGGGGGGTTTCACTATGCTGCCTGGGATTCAAACATTGTGTACACTGGAGATATTGGAATATTGAGGATAATTTGAGTTATAATTGTCCAGCTACTGTGTGTCGTCTGCATCCTGCTGTATTCGTAATCTCTGACGACACAAATTATCAAACGACAAGGACGTGTTCATTTAAGTAACGGAAGAACGTTTAACGTTTTTAAATTATGACGGAGGAGAGTGATCTGCTTGAATCGTATAATACAATAATCACCCGCATTGGTGGTCAAATAGTCTTAGGCATTACTATCGCAATAGACTGGACTTCTGATAATAGAGCGTTTGGTGTTCGAATCCCGGTCGGGTGTACTGAGGGTGATTTTTACTAAATAATTACACTCACTTTATGTAATTGTGGGTAGCCTTCCTATAAATGCAACCTTTCTCATCCTTAACACATTAGCGTAATTTATACATACACGCGTGGACCTAGCGGGTAGTAAGAAGCAGTGACGGAAATAATTGCTTCAGCTCAATTTTCATGGAAAGCTCCTTTTAGAAAATACAATTTTTTTTACTGTCAATATTGATAACATTTTACTTTATTAATAGCGTTATTTAAAAATATTGATAATATACCTTATGTATAAAAATTGACAGCTAAATATAACATGACATGACATATGAATACGTGAAAGTAGATTAATAACTTTTCTAGATATTCTACAAAAATGTTTTTGTATATTTGTTCCTGACCTTTGCACTGCTCACAATCTTTTTAACGATGTTGCTTACTCGATAGTTCAAAGCTATTTTGTGAAGCGGGCTGCAGCTTAGCTCTAAGCCCTTAAGCAGTCTAAGCACTATCACACTTGGACGCCAATGTACAAAATAGCAAGAGAGGGAAGAAAATTAGAATTTCACCCAACGAGGGCTCTTGGCTATGTGCTGATAACCCTTTTCTCTAACGAGTTTACAAAGTCACGTTAATATTTGTGCCTTGAAAACATCGACTTGCTTTATAATTCTACCTTTTCCTTGTTTCCTATTCTAGATAGATATATGCTACCATGGACATTTTTAATCTACATCTTGAAAGATAGATTCTTACAGGGCATTTTTGTGAACAAGCCAAGTAGCCTAAGTTGTAGAGGATTTGTATGAAAAAAATATTATAAAAAACTACTTAAAGATAAAAATAATAATTTTGTGACACTGTAGGAAATTTTTTTAGATTTGTTTAAGAATTTATAGTTTTTGTTTTAAGGTTATGTCTCTAAAACTCGCCGAATAAAACGTAAATTCATTAACGTGGGAAATCCTATCTTCACCGGCTGTGACGTCACAGGTAGGCAACATCTATAAACCTAATGAATTGTAATCATTTTTAACCGATCCGTCAAGGTAATATTTTGAATAAAAATAGAAAATTTAAAGATTCTCGAATCAAATTGAGAGGGTGTTAACGATCTAAAATCAATTGTTAGCTACGAGATTAAAGCAAGATTAACGATGTTTAAATAAAAAAAAATACATACACACGTCGTAAATCTGCCGTTGGATATTTGACTGCACTTGTTGAACGATAGCCCGCCCGTCGAGACGTTTCTATTTATAACCTCCTCCCCTTCAAACAAAGTGTCTCTTTTCAAGGTTGATTTCTCGGTTCAAAGAGATTCAACCGATATGTGTGGGTCTGTTTCAAGAAATCTCCCACGGAGATGTATTTATTTGCTCTTCCTTCGCTCATGAGAAACATTCCGTTGACCAATGGCGGACCCGAATGTGAAGTCCGTTAACGCGACGACTCGTCGCTCGGCAGGTCGACTCGAATAAATAAATGAAATATCTGTTCAGTGTTGGAAGAACTCTTTCTTTTATTCTAGTCTTGCTTTTTTGTGTCACAATATTGATAAACCTACCCGCACAGATGGGCACGTGGACAAAGGTGTCAATCTCATTTACTGGTATCCCGGAGACAGAGTGGTCGGGGTTCAGATCCTGATAGGATCAACCGAAGGCAGTTTTCTCCACCACGCATGTAATATTACCAGTTTTCTTTTGCTGTGACCCCACGTTGGGCACCAAATTGTAGTGTTGTCTTTCTTCACCTCACATCTTTCCTCAGAAATTAAAATTATTGTTTTACTTTTCTCGGGTTCTCTTTTCATGTTTGCAATGGGCTTAATTATAATTACACGTAACCGTAGTTTTTCACACACTTGCACAGTAAAAGTCTTTTTTTATAATGGAAACACAGGTCTATAAACTATGTTTAATTTATTCAATTGGAATGACACTTGATCATCCAGATATTATCACAGTCGGAATTAAATGTTTGTAATACGTGGCAGCCTTTAAGTTTGAAATTTGGATGTTTGCGCGTCGCGGACCTTAGTTACAGTGGGGTTCAGGGCCGAGTGACCTGGAAGAACCCTTTTCCTTGTTTATAGTCACACAAGAAGGTTTCTAGAATCTTCAACTTTCATGGGACCTCATCATTATTTCTTTATCTTTTAGAAACGAGAGAAAGATAAAAACAACCGTTAAAAAAAATACCTGGGGGTGACTTTTCACAAAATATTTGTAAACCTGTTAACAAAGCTGAGATTTTAAGATAGTGAAACAGAATCTTGCCAGCAACATAAAAAATAAAATAAAATTACCACCCAAGTTTGTTAAACCAGAAGAAATTTTTTTATAGCACATATGGATTCATTGAATTTAATATTATAAAATAGTTCATTAACTTGAAATATATTAAAGGTGGGAAATATTATTATTAACACTTGCCTTTTCTCCCGTCGCCTACCGTAATATCGTACATTTGAACCGTTAAAAGAAACATTAATCGAAAACACGTGTTGTCAAATTTGATCTCTATTCGACATCGACGTGTGCCATTACTTCCAATTTCACTGAGAGGTATAAACAACTTGTTTTCAACAAAAACAATCAGCATGCATGCCAATGTATATTTGACATTCTCATTGTGTTAGTACAAGGTATAAAAAGTAATCACCAAAAGCAATTTTGTTGTAAACTGTAAAGTGAATGTTATTACAACGTTTTTCCCCCTCTACGCACCAGCTATTTGATCATCGTGGATAAGTGGAAAGGATGTTCTACTTCAGGCATAGGTGACCGTTTATTGACATCAACATTTGCTGGTTTCTATCTTGTTTTTTAGCACCATGTATTATTACCCGTTCGGTTTATACGTTTATGTACTAATTACGCTAATTATTTGAGGGCTTAGATAGTATATATTAATAAGAAGTGTACCCGCATTTGCGTGGATGGATCGTGGAAACCCATTTTGGAGGAAAAACTCAGTACACCAGATCTTGGTTCGAACCTTGATCTCCCCGCCTTCGGCAGTTCAGTCTATTGAGACGCTTTAGACCACTCGACCACCAAAGCGGGTGTATTTATTTGATTTTCCTAAATGGTTATCGGTTTCAAGATGGCGTCTGTTCAATCAGTGCTATATTTAATATAAAATCTTATAGTGATTTGAATTTAAAATTCTAACAATCGATCGAGCTCCTCAGGCATTTTTTTTTTTTACTTTCGACATCTATTGCGAGACTAACGTCTTAAACCACGTGAACAACAGTTATTCTCTATGAATATAATATATTATTGAATAAAGCATTCGTTTGTTTTCTGTCTTACTTGATCGTTAAGGAAAAATATAAACTTCAAATAAATTGGCAAATATCAAATAACATTAGCTTAGCAAATGTGTGTGGTAAGACGCGAAGCATGTCTAAAAACAACAGAGGAAGCTAGGGGAGCGAGGAATCATGTCAGAAAGACACATACAACAATAGAACTCCCTCTGAACGAATGTTGTGTTTGTCCTTGTCTTGGCTTCCTCCTGAATTCCTCATGAGGGAATAAACATTACGTCCGTAATTTGGATTCCTGAAGGACCGGCGCAGTGAAATATTAATGAGTCACCATCTGTGTTTATGTTCAAGCTATCAGTAAAGTTGAAGATATTCTCCAGAGGAACTTGTAAAAGAAGTTGAATACGAAACACCTGGGGATACTGAAGGAAGGGACTAGCGTCCGCCGTGACTGGAAGTCCACAGTTTGATTTCACAAAAGTTAAAGGCTTATTCAGATTTTTTATTTTTCCACCGCGTTTTAGTACCCATTCGGGTTATACGCGTGCACTCTAATATAATACGGATGAGGAAGGTAGAAATTTAGAGTAAATTTACCCGCATTTGCGTGGAGAAAGAGTGCTGAGCTATATAAGAAAGGCCATCCGACATGGATTCAAAACTTGATTTCTCAATTACCGTCAATCTACTCAAATACGAGAATGACGCGTTAGACCATGCGACCAACCGATGCGGGCCTTTGAAATCCGGGCAATTATTAATTTAAACCAATTTTTAACAAACTTGATATACACTTAGTAGTATTTTATCACCTCATTATTATATAGTTGCCTGGTTATTGTAGACCATATTATTTGATTAGAGGACCGTTAAATTAATATACAGGGTGTACCATAACATGTAGTACCCATAGCCCCTATAAACAGTCTCCCATTTGACCTTGTTTCAGAATTATAGTCATGTTTGTAATTTAGTAATGTGTTGCTGCTTAAAATTATAGGAAGTGCCCAAAATGGCCAACTTCAGCCAGAATGCAAGCCTGCTTTCGTGGTGTTTTAGTATGCCGCATTCTTTCAAAAAATACATTGCATTGCAATGCTTGCATTCAGGCTGAAAAATGCCATTTTGGACAGCATTCTCCGTAGCGTAAGAGAAGTAGGCCTACTCATAGGTTTTATTCAGAAAATTTAAAATCCACGTTGGGAGCAATGTATAAATGATTAAGATAGCATCTACTTCGGTGGCCGCATGATGTAAGGTGTCACTCTCGCAAAATGGTGATGACAGGGAGATTGGGGTTCAAATCATGTTAGGGTGGACTGAAGAAGTTTTTTTCAAAACAGTTTTCCACTCTTCCTCCACACAAATGTAGGCACACATTCTCTAAATTCAACCTTCCTTATTCCTAGTTCATTAGCCTAGTTAGCACACATGCGTATAACATGAACATATAGTAAGACACGGCGCTAAAAAAATTGGGATAACTTTTCTTATATGATTTAGAGAATTCAATCAGTTATCATTTTATTTATGTTGTTCATTTGGCACGAAGCAATTTTTATTTTCTAATTTAAAGTGAAAATTGATTAATTCTATTCTTCCAAATAATTATAATAGGCTCTTGCAACGACTATGCCTAGAAGTATCTATCAAATAATGTTAAAAAAGGTTAATCATGTTTGTTTTTTGTCAACGTAAGCTCATTAGTACAATCAGGTTAAATAGAGCTTATAAAAGCTCAACTTTTGCCGGGTGTATTTCAATTTAACTCCTAAGTCCACTAGAACTATGGAAGCTGAAGGGTGGTACGTGGTTTCTCAGCCACATTTTACAGCTCTAGATCTCTAAGGATTTTTTTTTACAAGGTTGTCAAGAGTGTTTAACTGGTCTACGTAGCGTCCCCTTTCATCTCGCCAAGAGCCAATTAGATACTTAGAGTAGCTTCTTTATTCTGTTTGTAAAAAGGAGGTATTGGCGTCACCTCGTTTGTGGGAGTTCTTTTTTTACACGCCATGTGTTTTTTGCGAAATTCCATCTCACTCTAAAATAAAATATATATGATAAGAACTTGTGGAAGAGGAGAGGATAGATAGAGAGAAAAGTAAAGTAACACGCAAATATAAAAAAAAGTTTAAAAACAACCCTTCTATGGAGGTTTGGTTTTATTTCATGTTTTGTGTGTGTGTTTAGCACCTGGTCTTTATACCTGTTCAGGTTATACGCATATGTACTAATTACATTTATGAGCTAGGGATGAGGATGGTTGAATTTAGAGGAAATATACCCGCATTTGCGTGGATGGAGAGTGAAAAAAATCTTGGAAAAAACCACCCTCAGTACACCCGCCCAGGATTCGAACCCCGATTACAACAAACAAACATAAAAAAAGGAAAAGCTTCCAATAGTAAAAAGCCTAACAGTGAGGCCAGAAATATTTTTAATCTGGTTGACTGGAGGAACCACCACACTGGGTTACTTATTTTTTTATCACGGTTTCTTATTACCCGTTCGTGTTATACGCTTATGTACTTACTACGCTAATGGTTTTAGAGATTAGGCAAGTTACATTTCAAGGAAATTTACCCACATATGCTTTGAATGAGAGTAGAAAAACCTTAGGAAAAACCAGCCTCAGAACAAATGACCAAGATTCGAACCTCGATATCCCCATAGTCGGCAGTCTACTCTATTGCGAGAATAGCGTCTTATACCATGTGGACATTGAAGCTAGTCACCGGGATATTAATATAGAAGGTGGACACAAATTAAAGCGATTCCATTTTATATTGCGACTCCTAAAAATAAAACGAGCTGAAATTGTAACACGACAAAAGTCGTCTGATGCTTAATTTGCTAGATAGGTGACACCGTCAATAATTGAACGATGCTTGTACAAACATTGAAGCCGGCATGTGCCGTATACAGGATTTAATAATATGACACATTACCGCCGGCTTCGAAATGTATGGCGGCCGTTTTTAACACCTACTTTAACCATGGATGGGGCACTATTTTGGGAAGAGAAATATAATAAATTAATTAATTGCCTATATTATGGCTTTAATTGTCTATCCTATCTATATGGTTTTGTATCTGTACCTCAGTTATTATTATTATTATTAGCACCACGTCTTACTACCCGTTCGGGTTATACGCACTTACGCTAATGTGCAATGGTAGGGTGATTATGAGATGAAATGGAGGACCTACAGTTTAACATGGAATCCGAACCACGGTGGAGGCCTGGCATTCCTCACATTCACAAGTTGTGATTAATACACGTCTTGTCAGAGGTGAAGGAAGGGTTTGGCATTCAGATGTACCTCAGTTGATTAGATCATCTATTCCGAATAGTAAGCATCAGACGTCATTCGTCATTTTACATTTTCGACTCGTTTTGTCATTAAAAAATCGCGCTCTGAAAAAGAATTGTGTGAATATGTATGTATCCTGTATATTATTAAATTAATGTATATAGATAGACCTTCTACCATCTGGGATAGAAATAAGGGGCTTCATAACTTTATTCGATATTTATAACATACAAATGTTCCTACATTAGATACTGAGGTCCAAATAGGATTAACAGGCTTATATAAAGAACGTTTTAAGTTAATTGTAAAACAAAGATATTAATTTGAATTATAGTAATTCGAAAAGGCCTATTTTATGGGTATAAACATATATATATAGGTATAAACATATATATATATATTATAATAACTGTACAAGTGGCAGCATTAAGCCAACTACCGAGTCGAGGGTGGCTGCATTATCTGATAGCTCGTGATCTTAATAAATCACACATTTGTTGCCGACGATTTCCGCACGTCCATCATAGACTCTGTCTTTAAATATAAGTGAAGAATTACCCTGGGCACGGGAAGATTCCTGGATAGCTCATTGGTTATAGCATTGACGTACTAAGCCAATGGTCCCAGGTTCGATTCCCGTGTCCAGGTGTCATTTTTCAATTATCAGAATATGATATCTAGATGCGAGTAAATACTCACTAAATAGCTTTTTATTCTTATATACAGTAGTGGACAAAACGGGACACACAAGTTATTTGCTCGCTACAAGTTGATTGCAGAGCTCCAGGTGGCACGACATGATCGAGTGATACACAAGGAGAGTTGGTGGTACAAATTACTGTTATTGTTTGGAAGTAAATGTTGTTGTTGCCGACAGTTGACAGTCTTCTTCAGCCATATTTACATTACAAAAGTTGTAAGATAGATGAGTCATCAGCGAATACTGCTGACACGGTTATGTTAAGGAAATAATTTAAAGTTATGAAATTATTTTTAAAATAAAGTTTGATGAACTAATACAAACTGTTGAGCGTTATGTGATATTTTTAGTTCAAACTTTACTTATGTTAAAAACATCATATGACTTGTTCACCGAATGTTTGTTTAAGCTCAGTGCATGACAGTAAACAATATTTTAATTATATTCTTCTTTATTATTATCTTCAATCTACACTTTAGAATGTTTCCTAAAATACTATCAACTTCGTGTTTATTCACGTATTGTGTAAAAAGCTGGTTCTTAAAGTAGTGATTGATACTCAAATATTGTTCTTATGATCATCTATCTTTGTCAACTCTATTAAAACCAGATTAATCTACAGAACATCAACATTTTACCAGAGAGAAATGATTTATTTTACCATCTATATTTATTTGAGATATTTAACTTGCACTTTCTAAACCGACCTATTATATCAGCACACTAGAATTTTTATGAGCGAGAGCGAAAGAGCCTACCAATTTTGTCTGGAAGGTATTTTCAAATACCTTCGAGGGTTCTTTTACGTGTCACAACTGACATGGAACCAATGATTTTACTTTTTGTCGAAGTAATTTGTACAACGGACTTCAATAAATGAAAATCAGATTGGCCCCGGCTGGGTTTGAACCCACGGACATCGGGTCCTGAGGCGAATACCTTACCACAAGACCACCGGGGTCGACTAGAGAGAATTTAAATGGTTTATTCTTCCACTCTTCATAATTATGTCCTTTGCTATGTATGGAGCTCCATGAAAAACCGATAATTTGATTTTTTTTTAAGAGAGAAGATAGCATGACACTACAAAGAAGACCTTTGACCATCTCTTTCAATTCGTACAGATTCCAACAGAAAATAAACAATTTGGAGCTTTTTACTTTACCATCAGACCATGCAATGATTCATATCTAAGTCAGATGCATCAAAAGACTGGGTGAGTCAAAAAGATGTTACCACCTGTATGGGCAATACAACCTATACATTTTCTTTCTTTCTTTTGTTTCAGACCAAATAAGGCAACATAACTTAGTTTTGAAGAAAAAAGTGTGTCGTGATAAGAATTCATTTAGCCCAACACGAAGACTTAGGGCCAGTTTCATAGTCAGATTTAATACGCCTAAAGTGCGAGTCGATACTAAATACAGGACGACATCTACCTAGACCAAAATGGAATGGGCCAGTTTCGCATGTGAAACTGGCCCATTTCATTCAATTTAAGGTAGGTGACGTCTTGTATTTAGTATAGCGCCGCACTTGAGACGTACTAGATCTGACTATGAAACTGACCCTAACTGTCATCAAAAGTACTAACCCTTATGTGCCACATCTACAAAATGTGAATACTCACCATTCATTCCTTTCTTCTGTTATAGCAGTGCTATGTTAGCGTGCCCCATTAGACTGAGCTGCACTTAGTACTAGCCGTAGCCGACCATTTCCACGCGTCCATCGCAAACTCTGCCTTAAAATATGAGTGAAGAATGACCTTGGGCACGGGAATATTCCTGGATAACTCTGTGGTTAGAGCATTGGCGTACTAAGTCAAAGGTCCCGGGTTCGATTCCCGTGTACAGGTGTCATTTTTCAATGTTCAGAATATGATATATAGATGTGGTTATCCTCACTAAAAGCATTAATAATAGCTTTAGCTAATTGATTCTTAAATATGCAATCCCTTACAATTATAATAACTGTACAGGTGGCAGCATTAAGCCAACTACCGAGTCTAGGGTGGCTGCGTTATCTGATAGCTAGTGATCTTAATAGAATCACACATTTGTAGCTGACGATTTCCACACGTCCATCACAGACTCTGCCTTAAAATATGAGTGAATAATTACCCTGGGCACGGGACGAATCCTGGATAGCTCAGTGGTTAGAGCATTGGCGTACTAAACCAAAGGTCCCGGTTTCGATTCACGTGTCATTTTTCAATTTTCAGAATTTGTACAGAGTCTCGTATCATCGTTTATAAGACAAGTTTCGCAAAGCTGGGTCAGCGTATGGGGGGGACCTTTAATGATGGAGAGGTCAGGGTTATAATCCTGGCGAGGTTACTAAGGTGTTTTTTTTATAAATTGTTTCTTAATCCCCCTTCACATAAAACCGGGTACATCATTCATGAATTTAACCTTCCTAATGCAAAATGTACGGCTAAACCGGAAGTCTAGAAAGACTCAGAGCGTAGAAAATGGTTCCTTTGGATTATTTAATTACTTTATTTTTTTGACCACGCTATTATTTACATCATTATTTTTCAATATCCAAACATTTTACGTAATGAGTAAAATTTTGTAATGAACCATTATTTCCTTCACTTCTTTAAAAGTAATATGGAGTTAGAGATGTTGGAAGGGTACATAAAATAAAACAAGATGCCATAACTTTGGTGCTTCAGTTCATGCAGCACGTAACTTAGGTTCAGGGGCTGCAAATTTATGACTTTGAAAGAAAGTGATGAAAGATGAGACAATTTAAAGAAAATGTTACGTGTAAAAAGTCGATGAAGGACTTGAGGTATAAAGAAGGGTATGAGAAAAAAATTACACCATGAGCTTGCATTAATAACACTTTTAAAAAAAAGTATACTTAAAGGCGACTAAAATGTGTACATATAAATCTCTGAAAAATACAAAATATATTAGTTTCTTGATAGTTTGAGTTTCCGTTTAGTTCCGACGAGTTGGTACGTGGAAAAACAACGATCACAAGTGCAAAAAAAAAAATGTTAGCCTGCACCGCATATTCTTTCTCACTTCTTTCTTTACCTATTAAAACTGAGACATGAAAAATTCATAAGATATGTGAAACGAAGTAATATACATTGTTGCAGAAACATATGCTTATTCCACCAAAGAGCATAAATGAAACAATATTAATTGTTACAGAAATATATTGAGTAAAAAGGAACATCACTATTCACAAAATACCACTAATAATACACTCCCCATTTTTCAGACCTCCCCTTAAAATATGTATTTGCTTATAGCTCGAAATTTCTTGTTCTATAAAAATTATATTGCAAATAAAAGTGTTTTATTATTTTAAATAGGTAGTCTTACAATTTTATAACAGTAATTTATTTCGTATTTCAAAGAGTTGTGGAAATAAGATTAAAATTGTAAGTATCCGTTTATGTTAAGTAGACTACTCGCCAAGCCACTTGTCCAGAAAAATATATATATATATTTATGTGCCAATTTATTTATAATATTAAACAGAGTCTAGAATGGATTAAAAAAACAATTTTTTTTCTTTTTAAGCCCCTAAGTAAACTACCATTAATTTTTAGGGTCGGAGAAATAATTCCAAAAACTCTTATGAAAACTCTAAACATTCAAGTTTCATCCCGATAATAAAACAGTTTCGACTCTGGCCAAGATTCAAATAGACAAGACAGACCACATCGCGTAAACCACTTTTTTCGAGCTCTGAGGGTCATGAAACGTCAACATCCATTAAAGTTTGGAACTTTTTTTTTACAATTACAATCTTCCTCTCTTCAAGGAGTAACGAGAAAGTAAAAACATAAAACACTAGTCTAAAAAAAATTCTAGTAATATTATTTAAAAAAAAAGGTATTTGCATCATGTAAGTTAAAAGACCGTCTCTGTGGTTCATTGGTCAGAGTTCCTGTCCAGATGTCCCGGATTTGATCCCCGGCTTTTCCAAATTTTTATTGAAGCAGTAGATCAAGAACGGGGTCAGCTATGCCTCGTGAGAACAAATGAGGAGCTACATTAATATTGAAGTAGCAACTACGGTCTAGAAAACTTAGATTAACGGCCGGAGGGTTAGTTGTGCTGACCACATGACATCTTCAATCCGCAAATGTTGGCACTATCTTCGCCAACATGTGGCGGTCGTTCCGGTCGGTAGAGCTGGCTTGAGGACTGACGTCATGGAGTTTTTTTAATTTACCTAATTTATTAGTCCATATCAAGTGCTTTTTTCACTTAAAATCGTGTAGGTATTTTCATTTTTTTACGGCTATTCCGAAAATTAGGGTTTTTGATAGCTCGACATGGGCCCGGGCCCGTTCAACTCAAACTATGAGAGTATCTACTGATTTTTTTTAAAAGGAGGGCATGAAAACTTTACCAAAAGTTTTTTTTATGATTGTGATTTCAGTGTCCAGAGTTCAATTTAAATCGGTAACGAAAAGATGTGTCCATTTAAATATTTAGAATTACTAAATCCAACACAAGGATTATGAACGGGATAATATATGGGGTAAGGATCAAGGAGGGTAGTCATAGTAAATTTACCGACACAAGCGTAAAAAGAATATAGGAAAAACTGATCAGTCATATGTGGAAAACCACACCTAATATACCCAGCCGAGATTCAAATCTCGCATATTTACACTATCAGCGATCTAATCTGAGGCAAACCTGACGCCTTAAACTACATGATCACCGGGAAGGGTTTCAATGCAGTGGGGTTATAGTTACACTCCTTGCGAATGCTGATACTTATCCTTCAACTCTCCTCGTCTCTTTCATAGATACATTAAACCAACATCCAGTATTATTAAAGACGACAAGCCTCTTTTTTTTTTTTAGCACCGCGTCTTACTACCCGTTCGGGTTATACGCTTAAGTACTAATTACCCTAATGGATTAGGAATTGGGAAGGTTGAATAGAGGAAGTGAACCCGCATTTGCGTGGAGGGAGGGTGGAAAACCATTTAGGAAAAACCACCCCCAGTTCACCCGACCGAGATTCGAACCTCGATCTCCCCGTCCTCGGCAGTCGGGCTCAACACGACTAGCGCCTTAGCCAACTACGCCACCGAGGCGGGTGAAAAGCCTCTTGATTTAGTGGTCAGAACCCCTGGTTACCGATCTTAAAGTCTCGGGTTCGATTCCCAGTGGTACCATAGGTATTTTTCCCGAAAGGAAAAATATTCCTATGTTCGCCGTGGTCTGGTTAGTTAGGTTTGAATTCACTTAGGTGGCCGCATAGTCTAACGCGCTACTCTTGCAGTAGACTAGACTGCCGACGCTGTGGAGACCGAGGTTCTAATCTCGGTCGGGTGTACCGAGGGTGCTTTTTCCAAAATAGTTTTCTAATCTCCCTCCAGGCAAATTAGATACATTTCCTCTAAATACAACATTCATTATCTCTAAAACCATTGGCGTAAATTAGTACATAGCCCGAACTAGTAGTAAGACGCTGTGTTAAAAAAAATTAAGTTTAAAAACTCCGCTGTTTCCACACCGTCATAATCACCATCCTCATGTCATCTCATTGACGTGCCCAAGGTTCACCCTGAGCAACGTCCTGTTCCCACAGAGCGGCTAAAAGTAGGCCTATATACACACAGGTGACCGAACTAGATACGCCATCTTTCACGGAGAAATATGCCGTACGCTTAAAAAAAACCTTCGAAGGTATTGGGCATGATAGGGATCGAGGCGACGCCTTTAAGAAGTTTAGCTTCAAATCTTGGCTTTAGCTTTCCCGTAATTCGGCGTTCACTATAAATTAGACGCCGGGCGCTAGAAACTTCGCTTATAGTGAATACAATCCAAACCAAATAACTCTTGTTGAATAATTAACCAACTCACCCTTATCTCACAAAAAAACAACAACAAACAAGTAACGATAGTAACGGAACTCCCTTTTTTACCATCGTTATTAGATAGCACTCAGGTAGTAACTAATGACGTCATGTTCTTGAGAGGGATGTTGGGACAAACATCAAATGAGATTATTTTATTTCTAAGAATTAATCAAAGAATTATTGATAAAACGCCTCTCGCTCTCCTCAATCTAGGAAAAGATTTCTTGCTAGTTCTTGACTTTATTACAAATGGAAATTTGGAGCACCTTTTAGAAAATAGGAATACATTTTTTTCGGCCAAAATTTATATTTTATTATATGATTAATATTATTTTATAGGTAGAACCCCTATTGATAATCTCTATCAAAATTTACAGCTACAGATCATATGACCTGACCTAATAAGGATGAGAAAGATAGTTTAGAAAGCGTACACCTTTATCGTTGTGTCAAGAGAGTAAAATATAAACTAAGTATATTTTTTATCACCGCGTCTTACTACCTGTTCAGGTTATACGCATATATGATCATTACTCTAACGTAGTATGAATGAGAAAGGAAGCATTTTAGGGGTGATCTATCAGCATTTGCATGGAAGATGAGTGGGAAACAATTTACGATAAACCACCCTCAGCACACCCAACCAGGATTCGAACACCGATCACCCAGTCATCAACAGGCCAATCTAACAGGAGATCGATGCCCTAGATCACTCGGTCACTGCAGCGGATAATATTAATACTAAACCGAATGTATTACAACTAATAAAAATGACAATTCGTGTTTGTTAAGACTCAGAATATGCAAAAAGGAAAACTTCAATTTACACGACTGTAAAACAATCAAGTAGAGATCGTTTGAAAGCGCCCGAGAGCATTGTTTTAAGACAAAAAGCATTCATAAGATATTCATTGATGTCTTTTGAGACTTTAAAGTGTATTCAAGTAGCAAAGTTTAAGAGAGGATAAGAAGTGAAGGAGGCGACTTGTCTTTGCCAGGATATCTAGTTTCTCATTTCGAGATGCGGCGGAGCGTACACAATATTGCTCTTTTATCTCCCAACGACTTAAATTGTTTCAGAAAGATGAGATGTAGACTTTCTGGAGGGTTCACTCTTGACTTTGAGTGTGTAAGACTGACATTATTTACGGTACAATCCCATCCATTGAATATTGCCACTGCAATTCTCATAGTGATTGGCCTATTCTATAGCTCATTTCACGAACTGGGCAAAAATTGTATTAGCTCTTGCCCATTTCTGGAAATGAAACTTATTGTATAAAGAAAAATCAGGGGCCTAAACTGTTTTCTTAATTAAGACCTTAAACTTCAAAAAAAGAAAGAGTTTTCATTTATTATGATATAAATATAAAAGATTAAAAATCATTTGTATGAAACTTTATTCTGCGCAATCTCAAACCTACCGTTAATCTCGATTTTATAAATAATTTAGGTTTGATTTCCAACCAATCTAGTGTGGGCAAAGTTGATTTTAAAAAAATGATTTTTTATGACTATGTAGGCTAGGGTATGAGTTTTTAAATTATGTTCAATACTATATATAATATATATAAATACATTACATTGGATGGGTAAAACCGGTTTTGTGTTGTGCAAAATAACGGTTTATAAGATTCAAATTTATCTGGAGCTACATTTAAAAAATATTAATTTCTAAAAAAAAAAAATTACTTGCTTTGGTGGTCGCATGGTCTAAGGCTTCACTCTCGTATTAGACTAGACTCCCGATGTCATGTAAATCGGGGTTCAAATCCCGGTCGGGTGTACTGAGAGTAGTTTTTCCAAAATGGTTTTCCATTCTTCCTCCACGTAAATGCGGGCAAATTTTTTTCTCCAAATTGAACCTTCTTGATCCCTTATTCATCAAAGTAATTAGTTCATATGCGTATAGCCTAAACAGGTAGTAATACGCGGTGTTAACGGGTACTAATTACGCTAATGGGTTAGGAATCGGGAAGGTTGAACATAGAGGCGTTGAACCCGCATTTGCGTAGAGGGAGAGTGGAAAACTATTTTAGAAAAACCATCCCCAGTTCACCCGAGCGAGATTCGAACCTCGATCTCCCCGTCCTCAGCAGTCTAGCTTAACACGAAAATAGCACGTTAGTTAACTACGCCGCTGAGGCGGGTGTTTTTTTTTGTAAGTTTGTCAGAAAGCGTTTGTATAAAGTCTCATGTAGAACTTCTTTGCTAGACTGAGTTGAGAGTTTATAATCATAAGAAGCTCTGAGCTATCTCATATCTTCACTCCGTCAAGTCTGTTTTACGTGTATTTCTTTGACAGTCTGGGAAATATTCTACATACGAAACATTTTATAAAACTCCTTTATGCAACAAGAGAAATGCTTCTGATTTAAGTTTATTTGATCTTTTTCGCCTTTCTACCGTTTGTTTTCGTAGGAAACCGTATGACGTAGGAGCAAAGAAACATCCTATGTAAATATTTGATAATAATAATAATAATATGAAACCATGTTTATTTAGTTACAATTTATTTTGATAGTATTTTAAAAAACTTTAATAAACTTACTTTAATCTTAGGTCATTTCACCAGCAGGAAAACACATAGCTTAAGTAACCCGATTCGGTGGTCGAATGGTCTAAGGCATCACTCCCGCAATAATCTGGATTGCCGATGGTAGCGTGATTGGCGTTTGAATCACAATCAGGTGTACCTTTTTTTTTTTTTACTTACATGGTTTTTTCTACTCTCTCATTATGCAAATGCGGGTATAATTATTTTAAATTAAACCTTCCAGATCCCTAACACATTAGTGTAGTTAGTACATTTGTGAATAACTTGAATAAAGAAGCGGTGCTAAAAAAAAGGTTAGGTAGTACAGTTCGAACCAGACGTCGTAGTGTAGCGCGGTTTTCTGTATTCTTCACTATAAAACAGTGAAATAGAGTGTTTTCATTTTTAAAATGAGAAAAACTATTTCACTGATTCACATTAAGCTGTTGTCAAGTGAAGAAAAACCGCACTTGGATACGAATTCTGCTTCAAATGTTATCTTGTATCTAATTTATTGATTGATAGGCTGTGAGATGCACTCTTAACGACGTTGTCTAATTGGAGATTTTTAAGCTATTTTGCGGCGCGGGTTGCATCTTAACTTGACGCACCTAAGCAGTTTAAGTACTATCACACTTAGATGCTAGTGTACAAAATATAAAGAGGGGACAGAACATAAAGAATTTCACCCTGAGAAGGCTCGTGTTTATGTGCTGATAACTCTTTCCCTCTTCCTCTGACGAGTTTACACAGTCACTAAACTATTTGTACCTTGAAAACAGTGAATTGCTTTTTGATTTTATTTTTTTCATTCTAGATAGACATACGCTACCACGGACTTTTTTTAATCTACATCTTGGCAGGAAGATTCCTACAGGCCATTTTCGTGACCAAGACAAATAGCCTGAGTTGTAGAGGATTTATAAAAATACGTTTACAAAAAAACTACTTAAAAATAAAAATTTTGTGACACTGTAGGACTATTTTTTGGAATTATTTAAGTATGTATGGTTAATGTTTCAACGTTATATCTTTAAAATTCGCTAAATAGAGCGTAAATTCACTAACATGGGAAATCCTGTCTTGACTAGCCGTGACGTCACGGGTAGGCACCGTTAGCTTTATCTAGGACTATAAACATTTTTAATTTTGGACTTTGCCTTTAAACAATAGAGACGCACACATTTTCAAAATTATCAGTTTCAAATTTAAGGCCATCACCTTTAATAATGTTTTATTTTTAATTCAAGAAGCGCTTCCTTTAAGGGCAGACTAATTGAAGTAACTTATCCAGTGCATTCATGTTTATTTGAAATACTTTAATTAATCCCATATCTCATGTTGAGGATTATTTTAAAATAGCGTAAATCCGTTTGGATTAACTTTATTTATTATAATGTATTATGTTAATTAGCATGGTTTTATTTTGATTTCGTATAATGATGTGAACCTTATATCTGTCTGGTTTGTTTCACGATTCCTCAATTGGTCGCGTGGGCTACGGCGTCAGGCTCGTAATGAATTAGATTACTGGTAATGAAAGAAATATAGGATACGTGTTCAAATATCAGCTAGTACGATGGAAGTTGTTTTTCTACCTGTGGTTTATCACTTTTTATTAACCCCTTCACCGAAAAATTCGGTTGCATTTCCTCTAAGTTACTATCCCAATCTCTATAACTTATAATAAGTCTGTATTAACCTTGGTAGTTGAACGTACATCAATCAAAAATACTCCCTCTCTTACAAAGCATTGTTAAAATCTAACAGGCTATATTTATTGAATTAAAATTTTAAAAACGCGAAGATTTAAATATATTTTATGTTTAATTTTAGGTTATAATTTAAAAATTCTTAAGAGGATATTGAGATTTATGAAGGAACAACAACGTTTAAAATTTCAAAATATTCTCTAAAAGTTTAATATCAAGTTAATATATAGTATATATTTATTTTACTCATATATATAATCCTCTGATATAGTAGTCAACACGTTTGTGCGCCATTAAATAAAAATAACACTAGGCTACTCCAAGTTAACTTTTATGCTTTAATATAATTATGGAAGGAAAACATGTGTTTGGTGTAGAATAATTATAAAAGTGGCTTTTAAATATCAAATCATGGATGAAATACAGCTTCACCACATTTATTTTGCATCAAGACATATATTACGTTAATGTTATTATTTGGAACGGCAACCATTTGCTTTTCAATCTTATAAAATAATTAGGTAAACTAGTATTTAAAAGTACAAAAGCGCTTTTGTGAGAGGTTTAGTAACTTAAACGTAAGAGGTAACCGGACACACTGGCTCAGTTGAGAAATGTTTTTGCTATTCTTATAGACAAGACTGTGGCTCATTTTTAACTATTCAGCTTTAAGAAATCGATGTTTTACTGTGTAATTAGTTATTACAATTCACGTCATAAAGTTTTTACCTAAGAACGTTTTCAGTCAATCATTAAATCTATGTTTAGAATTTATTTATATTCATACCAAAAATGTTTTTGTTAAATTACACAAAATTAAAATAGTTGTATTAGACCTAGGTTTTTTAGTTTGCCTTACATCAAAACTTTACCAAACACTTTTTACACAAAATACTATTTAGTTTTTATTTGGAAAACTTACAATTTTAAAATAAATTAATATCAAAATGTTGTTACATTTTTATTCTTTTAAAAAATCCTACAGGATAGCATAGTTTAAATTTATTGTTTAAACCTCTAGATTGCGACCTAATCAAAACGTTTGTTTCTTTTCCTGGCCCTAGCCCAAGCTTCTAATTTTATTTCCACATTATTTTTATTTTTTTATTGGAATTAATGTGAAAGCTAAGTTTATATTAAGATTATAAATCTGAAAAAAATGTAAAAAAAAAATACAAGCCTAAAGTTGAAAACAAATTAAATTTAACCCCCCCTTCCTGTCCCGTTCCCGAGGGAAAATGATATTTCCCACCCGAAATTTCCCAAAGTCAAAATGTCATTCCCGCACAGGCCTAATAAATAGTACCACACAATCTTACATACTTCATCGTATCGTCCATTACAGTTTGGAGCAATATTTAAAAAACACATATCACCAAACTTTAATAAAATTAGTTAATCTCTAAAAAAAAAAATACATACACTCTTATTTATCATGTAAAAAAAAGACTTTCCGAAAAAAAACTGTTTGAACAGAAAGAAAAAAATTAAAAGCTCAAAAAATTTAAATTTTTCAAAAATCCATCCCCAGTAAGGTTTCCTTCAATGGATCCATGAAAAAAAACATTTTTAACTGTCATGTAATTAACTCCCCAGACACACAGTTTAATCAACAAAGTCTAAAGCATTTTTCGATTTTTTTTTAATTTTCAAAGATCTGTCATTAATAAATTAGAATTAACTTTAGATTTGGAGTTAAAATCACGATTTATCCTCAAGATATGACCATGAAAAAAAGAAGATAAATATACATTCGGAACAAACTGAATCAGACCGCTTTTATTTTAGTCTCAGGTATAGACATAATAAGAAAAAAAAAGTTTTTGTTCAAGGGAACATAAAACGTTAAGATCCATCATAATATTGAGGTAAAAAATGTTCATGATGATCTACAATATTTTCTCCAAACGAGAAGGTAAATAATAAAACCTTTAATTTTCAATGTACAACTTTACTTTTTTTTAGATAAAAAGAACACTCCAGTTTCCGTCTGTTGTGGCACAACAAATTATTTTTATTATAATCGTTGCTATCAGTCTTTTTAACAATTTTTTTCTAGCTCTTTCTACGCTCACGTTTTTCTTTTTGTATATTTTCTTTGTCTTCTTATTTGGCGTCACAAAGGGCAGGGAATGGCATCTTTCACTTGGATCTTATTTAGTGTTCTACGAGCTCTTCAATCTTGAGAACGCTGGGAAAAAGGTCAGGACAAGATTACACAGAGATATTTGTCTTCGGAATGTTGTCAATCGTGGTATATTAGCAATGTTTAGATAGGAATGTAATAAAGTGGTTCTGTTTACTTCTCTGTGTCACTGATAAATATTGGTGAGTCAACTTGAAAATTCAAAAATAGAATGTGGAAATATGAACGCGTTTCTGTGATTTCATGTAACTTATTCAATAAAACACATATTCTTACAAACAATAAATCATACTTATACTTACTTTACTCTGTTATTTAGAAATCAAACTTTCATTGCCGCACTTACTAAAGTATGCCACCTATCCCTCCCTATCTTAAGTTCATCTCAATACAACTTATCCCTATCTTGAGCTAGTTCTATCAAGTTCATTTCATTACAACTTATACCTATCGTTAGCTAGATCTATCAAGTTCTCCTCATCACTACACCCTATCTCTTTCAGGTCCATTCTAACGTTACCTTCTCATCTGCGTCTAGTTCTTCCAAATGGTCTCTTCCCATTGGATGTACCAGTCAATACCCAGAACACAGTTTTAGTTTCTTCCATTCGCACTGGATGCCCTACCCTTCGTAACCTACGAGATGTGATTACCCTAGAATTGTCTGGTGATGAGTTGTGTAACTCATCATTATGTAGTCTCCTCCAATCTACATTACATTATTCATCCCATTTTGGACCAAATATTTTGTCTATAATTATATTTATAACCCCCAGATAATTGAGGTATTTAGTAACGTAATAGTCCAGACCACGAGTTCCTGTGACCGTATTTTTTTATATCTATTGGTAACTGATAATTGCACACATCCATCTTCGACTTTTCCTTAAAAATAACAAATAAATTATGACGCTGGCTAAGAGACGTAAGCCTACCTGAAAATGTATGTAATAGAACATAGACGCAATTAGCCAAAAGCCTCGGGTTGTATTTCCATGTCATTAAAACAGGTTTTTTAACGTGTCCAAGTGTTCGAACGCAAAGTGTATACCAGGAAAACTGTCGCTCTCCTTGGCATTGTTAACGGACCATTTCTCGCCTAACATTGTTTATCTTTAAGTTTGCGTTATGCTCTGAGAAAAGACAATAAAATAAAATATTTTTACTCAAGATAAAGGAAAAAAACTAGCTGTAAAATAACCGGTTGGATCTCTTTATGAGCTGAAATCTACTGCGCAGTAAGATAGCGTGCTGCGGCGTGTGAAGTGAAGATAGCGAAGTAGTATGATCTTTCTTTCTCTCTTTTTTTGGCATTAGATACGCTTTGCTACTACAAGAGAGAACAATATATAATACTAGTCTACAGCCATACTAATTACGCTAGTGATTTTAGGGATTAGGGAGGTTATATTTATAGGAAGTGTACCCGCATTTGCGTGGAGGTAGGGTGAAAAATCATTTTTGGCAAAAAAACTTCAGTACACCCAATCGAGATTCGAACCTCGATCTCCCCGTCATCGGCAGTCTAGTTTTCTGCAAGAGTAGTACGTTATATCATCCGGTCACCGAAGCGAGTAGCTCTAAAATTGATTCGAGTCGTTTTAATGAACATTTTAGTGACCCTCCTTGCACAGTTTTACCGGATGAAGGTAGAGTTAAAGGGATTGGGGTGGAACGGTAAGGGTTTCTGACTTCACATTCTATGGCTTGGGTTCAAGTTAAGGCATAGATGGATGTGAAATTAACGTCACGTTTTCACAGGGGCGAACTTAAGAGGTTATTCTTAACGTACTTGAGTGCAAGTTAGAGGAATTACTATACCTCACTCCTTGAGCTTAAGACCTGTAAAATGAACCATTACCTACCATCTTACGACTTGTGTGTCACAAATTCTAACTGAATATTACAATTCTTACGGAACTGTAGCCTGATTTTGGTTGGAAAAACAGTTTAGAAAATTTAAACATATTTCTTTACGGCAAACAATGAAATCACTTTACTATATTATTTGTGTTATTTTATAGATCAACAGTGACAGCTGCAGACAACATTTACTTTAAGTATGAATATATTAAAAATGTTTCAGTAGGTATAGTAACTACCAGATACTCTTCTTGCTACCCAAAGTTAGGGTAACTGTATTTTTGGAATATTAAAAATATTTTATTTAGTTTTAAATAAGTCAAGCTAAAGTTTACTTTGGTTCATTCATGAGTCAAACAATTATATATTCATGGGAAAATAACACCTATCCTATACACCGATAGGTTTGACAGGAGTTAGGTCTGTTATTGAAAAATATTGCCTTGCCCTTCAACCGGAACGAATCATTTTGTCGGTTCGTTTGTTAAAAAAAAAGGTTGGAAACCTGTGGACTAGTTTATCTAATACACAAGCTTACTGGTTTTTTTGTTGTTTTTTCAAGTTTAGTCCATGCACGGTGTTAATAAGCGTATACACATGAACAGCTAATACCTGTCGGGATTACCACATGTCACACATAGGATTAGACACGCACGCAGTTAACGTGCTTGATTCTGACACGAAGCATTCAAACTCAATTTTTTTTTACGATTATACTTTGTATGGTATGTTTACCACGAACTGTTTCACGTCTTTCAGCTTGATGCTATGGCAGTATTTTAATCAAAATTAAACACGCTCCATTGGTCTCATGGTCTAAGGCGCTACTCCTGTGTTAGACAAGATTGCTGATGACGGGGAGATAGGGGTTAGAATCTAGGTCGGGTGTAATAAGGGTGGTTTTTTTATCAAATGGTTTCCTACTATCTCTCACCCCAAGATTTCGGTTAAACTTCCTCTAAATTCAACCTTCCTCATCCCTAACCCATTAGCATAATTTTTACATAGAAGTATAACCCTAACAGGTAATAAAGACGTGGTGTTCTAAAAAAAAATCCAAATTAACTCTGCTCACCTTGTTAATTTGGATTAAGAAATAAATAATACATGCCTTAGCCTGTACGAGTAAAATAAAAATTTCAATGCTGGGCAAAAATATTTTGAATGAATAATTTTAAAATGTTATTCAAAGACCAACTATTATTATTATTATTATTATTATTATTATTATTTGAATTTAGAATAAAACAAACCACACCCCCACTCCCCGAATAGTTGTTAGAGTATATAAAAGTTTAGTGATAAATAGTTATCACGTTTTAGTATTTTTTATACCATTTATATTTTTGTATTGAGTTATTTGACGTTCACTTTCTAAATACATATTTTATTATATCCGTATACAGCTTATAAACTAATTCAAACTAGAATAGTTGATTTTATAGTATTCACACATCACTAGTGCCTAGATATTTACTAATTAGTTAATTAATTAGAGAGTAATAAACTTGTATGTATGGGATTGTGGTCTAAGTGTAAGCTAATTTATTCTAGTTTGCCGATTACATAAAGTTCATGGTTGTATTTAGCCCAGTGTCTTACTACCCGTTAGAGTGGTGCACTTTTATAATAATAATTATTATTATTATTATTAGCACCGCGTCTTACTACCCGTTCGGGTTATACGCACTTACGCTAATGTGTAATGGTAGGGTGATTGTGAGATGAAATGGAGGACCTACAGTTTAACGTGGGATCCGAACCACGGTGGAGGCCTGGCATTCTACACATTCACAAGTTGTGATTAATACACGTCTTGTCAGAGGTGAAGGAAGGGTTTGGCAATCAGATAAATCTGTGCCGGGACCGAAGATTGAACCCCGGACCTCCAACACAGAAGTCCTACACCTTACCCCTAGACCGTCAAGTCACCTAACGACAAACAAACAAACAAAAAACTCCGTGTGGCATATGGGTCATGGAATAAGGGGAATGAGGTGGATGACTCTCCTTTTAAAAGTGGTTTACAAATATTCCAAGCGGCGATGAAAAGTGCACGTTAAAAAAGAGGAAAGTAGAGACAAACCGAAGAGTCGTGAACGCACGTAGCGTTTTTGGGGGATGTAGGGGCAACTATGGGTGACTCATGAAGGTTGGGTGATAGAGCGTGTGAGGGAGAGGGAGGGTGAAGAGACACGTGTTTTATGTGGCGTGTTTACCTCGCACTCCGCTGAACAAACAAGTCCGGTCAGTGATGCACTACTCCATAGCGTCCGCGGGCAACAGTGGCATAACTCCACACCCTCTCAGGTAGTCACACGGTCTAAGGCACCAGATTCGCAACAAACTAGAGTGCCGTTTACGGGAAAGTCGAAAGTTAAATCCAGGCCGAGTGCATTGAGATAGATTTTCCAAATGTGATCCATCCTACCGCAAACTCTCCACGCGCGAATGCTGATGCACGTACTCTAAAACTACCCTTCTTATCCCCACAACTTAAATTAAAAAGTTAATGTTAAGAGTTTTTTTTGTATTTTTACCAGTGCATCTTAGTACCCGTTCGGGTTTGACGCATATGTAGGGATAGGGAAAGTTGAGTTTATAAGAAGTTTACCGGCACTTACGTGTAGGGAGAGTGGAAAAACCTTTAGGAAAAATAGCCCTCAGTACACCCGACTGGTACTCAAATCTTTAACCCCCGAAAAAATTCAAAATGGTGGAGCAACTTTAAAGCCGGTGCGGACCTTTCTTTGGAGGTCTCTTGTGGCTAAACGGTAAGACCTATCAAAAAACGGCTCTGGAATTACATTAATTAACATCCACTTGCAAAGAAAAAGCACCGGGGGTTTGGGGGCGTAGCCCCCAACGAGCAAAGCGAATATCACGTATAATTTGACTACTATTAGTAGTGTCGCGACCTACCCCCCCGTGGGCTCGATCTGGCAGGCTAACTTGCGGGATGGATTGGGTTGCAAGCAAGGTTGTTGTGTGGGTTCGAAATAATATGTAGGTATGCCTTTTTTTAAAATCTAAATTACTAAAAGATAATACAAAATGTGATATTAGATGAAAGATAAATAAATAAAGAGACTGTACACCCGCGCTGGTGGAAGAACTGGCTTAACTCGTGGAAACTCAGACCGATGGAATTGACTGACACTGAGCGTGACCCGTACATAGCTCGATCTCAGGACCCTGGGCTCGAAGGATTCCCTCTAAGTACAAGTGCTACTGATGACCCGAAGATGTAGTCTGATATGGTACGGCGTCGGGCAGCGTAACTGCCTGCAATATCGATGTAATAGTGACAGCCTCGATGCCAAAAATGAAAGTCTTTCACACCCCGCAATGGCCCCTTTCCTGGCCAACTAGTTCAATTATTGTTACGAATTGTCAGAGTTTTATTAATTTATATTGCTAAGCAATAATATTCATAGAAACAATGTTTATCAAAGAACAATTTATAATATAAAATATACCTATAAATATGCTGGTCAAATTGTTTATCCATTTCAGAAGTAGATGGACAAATATTTTTTTTTTTAAGTATTATTTTCTTTCGAAACACATTCACATAAACCTCATAAGTGTTTTTCTTCTTAGAATTACAAGACTGCCTTAGTACTATGAGTAAGATTTTTTTTAATACAGTAATTTATTAAAAATAAAATTAAATATAGGTATTTATGAGTATACGTTCAATGGCCGTTTGATATCCATCTCAGATTAATTGCGGATCGTGTTAAGTTTAAAACTGGTGTTTAGCTTTGATAAACATTTTTTAAAGTTAATAATATATCAGATAAAAAATATTGTGTTTACTTTGTCGTTGAACGTCTAACTATAAAAGCGATATATACCTCTGTTGAATACACCGGTTGTTAGAACTTGGGTCACATGACCTATCATTGAGGGGTTAAACTTCCGTACAGTGATAAGAGGGAAGGGGCTATCTGTTTTCCTATCACGTCCTGCTAAAATAGGACAGTGATTTTCAATCTCCTCAAGACACGTACGAAAATACGTATGGGTAGGGGTAAGTAGAAGAGGGGGAGAGGGTAAAAGGTGGCACCTAAACTACGAACTCACTTTCTTCGACGAGTGACAAACTACCTCGTCTACCGCAAACTTACAAGAAGCTGTTACGGCAGGAGAGTACCGTTTATGATAGTTCGTTTTGTTTTATTTTTTTTAAATATGAATAGATTGCCCCAACAACTAATTTTTAAATAATGCTTGCCTACAAATCAAACGCTCTTCATGTGTGTTTTTTTCTGTGCATTTTTTTTACAGAAAAAAGAACAAAGTTTTTTGTATTCCAAAATATATTTGTTCTCATTTGTTTCGGCAATGGTCTGATTACCCACCCGGTATATTCATATATAATTACACCAATGGAGTAGGGACAAGGAAGGTAGAATTTAGAGGAAATATACTTGTATTTTCGAGGATGGAGAGTGGGAAACCATTTAGGGAAAAAACTCGGTGTACACTCAGTTTTGATTCGAATTCCGACCTTCGTGTCACAGACAATACATACTAGATTAGCTCGCACATTTATTTCACATGCTCATTAATGAGGGTCAATCATCGAATTGTTTTCCCAACTTGATTGTTAAAATATATTAACAAAATTACTATCTTTTTTTCATCATATTAATTTTTCAAATCCATTAAATTCCAAATTAGTCTATTTGGAGTCCATACTAATTAAATGTATCATATTTTAAATTCACAATTTTTTAACCCTATTAAATAAGATATATCATAGTTGAATTTCGTTGCCATTAGTTTGGGCCCAACAATTACGAAATGCATGATAGCTAGCTATTTTGTTTGTAAAAATAATCGTTTAATAGCTTTGAAAAATTAGAAATGCAAGCGCAAAAGAGCATCATTTAAAATATTAGCTAAATATTTTTCATTGCTGTTAATGTTAAGTGCATCCAATTTACACACACATTTGTAGAAATTATAAATGGAATTGTATATTGGTTGAATAGATTATAATTTAAGGAGCAATAATTAACAATAATAAAAAGTTGTCTGAATTTTTTTAATATATTAATTTTATAACTACCATTTTAAAAAAAGGTTTACAAAATTTACTGTTGTTTAAAAAATTGACGAAAGGTAAATTTATTTATTTGAGGTATTTAACATGTATTCTGAATTGATTGATTATACAAGCACAAGATAATTTCTATAAGCAAGAACTAAAGGGCCAACCAATTTTGCCAGGAAAGTTATTTTCACTCTTCCAGGGTTCTTTCACACAATCGACATGTGACCAACGCGACGGCTTCACTTCACTTCACTTTCCTTCTGGAAAAAGTTGTGCTACGGATTTTTATCGCTAAAGAAGAAACCGTGGACCCAGGCTGGGTTTGAACTACCAACAACGTATCCTGAGGCGAGCACTATACCCCAAGACCACTTTATTAAAAGTGTATGGTATGAAACAATCGCACAAAATGTCTCATTTTGTGTATTATAGCGGGGAATAGGTTCTAACTAAACTACCCATAAGTAGGTTTTCCTCATAAAAAATACACCATCTTGTCAATTACAATAAACACTATACCTAAAAATTTTACCAAATTTTTCAAATATTTAAAAAATCGAATTTAAAAAAATAATAATTTTAAACTATTCTAAAACTATTTTTAATTTGTAAAATAATAAGTATTATTTATGAGGAAAAGCTATTCACATATACCGATTGCGAACTCAATCTTTAAAGGTAATTTCAAGAAATATCAAATTTACTATAGTTTGTCTTAAATAAACCACGGATAAAATATGTTATTTTAGAAAAATAAACATACGTTATTATTGAGTATGTAAAATAGTCCCCTATTAAAAAATTGTTAGAACTATTTAAAAAATCAACTTTATTGAAATCAATCAAGAAACTAGTATAAAATTATTTTGTTAAGAAAAACATATATATAATATAAAACTAACTTACCCAATTCAAACTAAATCGATTAGACCATTTTTTTAATACTCAAATTTAAAAAACACACAGGTAAACTACCCTTAAACTAATCCCCCCTTAACCCACCCTCCTTCCTCCTCAATAAGTATACAGTTTTATTTGCATGTCAAACACGTCACAGATATGTATTTCAAACAAAATCTTTAAAGCACTTTTTCCAAATATTTTTGAAAATCACTCGATAGTAACGAATGTTTATCCATAAATCAAGGTTGCTCTTTATGTGGTCAAATAATCCCTAAATATTTATTTTAAACAAAATCGTTAAGACCCATTTTCTAACATTTGTAATTCAGAAGAATCACTCACCAGTAAACTATCCTTTATTTGAGGGCTTGGGGTCAAAATAAAAATAAATCTCGAGATTCCTCCCTATAACATATAGTTAGTTATCAAGGTTGAACAAAATCCATCAAACTGTTTCAGATTAAACAAGACAGTATTGTAAAATTCCTTATATTTTGGGTTCGGTACATAAAACGTAAATATTCGTCATAATCTCGTGGCCGAAAATGTTCACAATTACTATACTTTATATGAAAAGTTAAAAGTGAATCCCCTTTAGTTTAGGCTAAGTGTATTTACACAACCCTTTTTTTTAATTGGATCTGACTATCATGAAGATTATAATAACGGCGATGTCTTTCGGCAGCATTGCTGTTGTGAATAGTCACTAGAACAGTGGTTCTAAACCAGTAGGCCTCAGCACCTAGGTGTACCAACAGCCCTTCAAAGGTGTTCCGCCAATATGTATTGATGTGTAAATGTCATTTCTATATAAATTGAGATTCCCAGCTTTTGCAAACGTCAATTGAAAAAAGGGGATAAATCAATTAATTCGAACATGTAACGAGAATAGCTTTATCAGCTATACGCCCTAATATTAATGAAATAATTTAAATACAATAAAAATAGGAATCTTTCATTAAAATTACTCTTAACTAATCATTTCATTTACCCGCTTCGGTGGCCGCGTGGTCTAACGCGCTACTCTCGCAGTAGACTAGACAACCAATGACAGGGAGATCCAAGTTTCATTCTCGATTGGCTGGTATTTCAAAATAGTTTTTCACTTTCTCCACGAAAATTTGGCTACATTTACTGTCAATATAACCATTATAATCCCCAAAACCTTAAGCGCAATTAGTACATAAGTTTATAAACCAATCGGCTAGTAATACGCGATACTAGAAAAGAATATAATAATTTCGATTATAATTATTATTAATATAGCTAATTATTTTATTACTACTTTGATAATGTAAAAACCACTAATAATATAAAAGCTTGAATGTATTGATTTAATTTTAATAATAAAAAAGGCTTTGTTTTTTTCATATTTCCAACACTTCCTTTTATTCAACTGGTGTTTACTCTTTAAGTGTACCGCCAAAAATGTTTTTTTTTGGGGAGTGTGCCACGAACACCAAAACCCTGCGTTATGACATAATATTAAAAAAACAAAGCCATAAACAAGACTAGAAAATAGATTCGCAACATCAATACCACAACGCACAGAAAATAACAAACCACTCTGCTCTACTTTAGTTTCCAATTTCTGTGTCGGTAATGAAAATATGTTTTTTCCAACGATACAAAATATTGGAACTTGGGAGGTAAAAACGAATCGTTCGATATTCGATAAGAACCTCGATTTGTTGGTCGGGGAATTGAGACTCCTAGTAGGCCTATCTGATTACTTTATTTTTTACCAAACTTAACCTGCATAATAAAAGAGTTTTTAGTACATAAGAGATGGGGTAGGGATGAGGAAGAAATAATTTTAGAGGTAATCTACAAGTATTTTTCTTGGAGAGAGTGTGAGAAACCATTTAGGGAAAAAAAACCTCAGTAAATCCAACCGGGATTCGAATCCCGTTCTCCCTATCTTCAGCAGGCCAGTCTAACACGAGAGTGATACCTTAGGCCATTCTGTCACGAAAGCGGGCTCCCTTCCCTATAATCATTCCTTATTTAAAGCATATCATGTTTAATCTATTTTAATAGTATTCAAGAGTCGACTTCGGTGGTCTTTTGGGTAAAGTGGTTGCTTCAGTACCTGGTGTCCGGGGGTTAAAACCAAGCCGAGGCCAACGTATTTTTCTTGGGCGATAGAAATACATAGCACAACTTTCTTCGAAGGGGAAGTAAATCTGTTGGTCCCATGTCAACTGTGGCATGTAAAATAACCCTGGAAGGTATGTAAAAATACCTTTCCGGTCAAAATTGTAAACTCTTTCGCTCTCACTCATAGAAATTCCGTATGGGAGGTAACAGGAAACCCCCACACTTCCTAAACTCACCTAGTACATGTGAGATTTATACCAGATGGTGCAAGCAGCACTAACCAGTTGAAGAGCTGAGTTCATGCCCAGCGTCGGATGGATAGAAATCACATCAAAACCAGCGTTTGGGTCGTGGAAGAACCAACCCGCCTCGGAGTCAGATGTACCGCCAGCATCGGTGATGTGCTAGGTAGGACAAGCGTGACTCGGTCATTGAGTGATCGGGCTGACCTACTGGTGACCCGGATACTAATAAGTCTAGTAGAACCCTGGCGGCTCGATACACCTCCTTGTCTCTTCCCCCTCTGTAACCTTCCGTTGAACCTATCAAGTGTTTCTTCCATCCCTCCCTTAATAAAACACCCCCCCGAACGTACGTGACATATTGTGACCGGTCCACCCCTTAACTCCCCAATCTCACCCATACGGGCGTCCCAGGAGTAGGGATGTAAAAAAGTATAGACACTTTACTAATATCGATATTTTCCCTTTCGATACTAGTATTTTACTTGATACTTTTACTGATATTAGTACTCACACTCCGGTATCGAAAGAAACAATCTTTTGTTAATTACACTCATGCTGGGAGACTGGGACTATATGTTTACTAGGGTGGACTGTGGAGGAACAGTAAGAACAAATGACGGTGCGATTGGAGACCAGTCTTACTACCCCTTCCTTTATCAATGAGCGCGGTCAACACAAACTAAACAAAATAATCTTTTGTAAAGCTCGATAAACTCAGTCACCTCGAGTGTCCCAAGCAGTCGAAGCATAAAAGGGCGTTCATTATTCTATTGTTTGTCAATAGTTAATAATCTATCTTGATAGAGTATATAAACGAAGAGTGTAGTTAATAAATGCCCCCCCAGAAGTGAATTATGGAAGGAAGAAGTTGGATAGCGGAAAAGCATCTTGTAAAATTTGTTTTAAAGTATTAAAAACCATTATTTTTTTCAGTGTTTAACTAAATACAATTATGATGTAAGAGTTGAAATTATTATTACTAGATAAAAAAACTTTTTTTTTTCAGATTAAAATTTCGATACCGATACTTACTGTTATCGATATTTTTCTTCCGATAATTTTAATGAGTACAGTTTCGATATTTTTATTCCGATACTTTTAATGAGTACAGTATCGATACTTTTCTTTCAATACCACATTCCTACACTCGGTAGGGTGACAGGCCACAATACAGTGCCAATGAGGAGGAGGTAAAGGCTAAAATATCAGTCAAGTGCACTGGCCATTTGAATTATCACTGCTGTTTCCATATCATCATCTCTCCACTACCTTGGCCACTCTTACCCCATTGCTATCCACCCCTTATTTTAAAATGTATAAAAGAATTAATTTATTCTACATGTTGGACGGAATATAAATATATTTACATTTTTAATATCAATTTAGAGTAAAGTGTGTTCATGCCAATTTAACGATTTTATAGCACAGCATCTTACTTACCGTTAGGGTTATACGCCTATTTACTGATTACACTTACGTGTTAGGGATTAAAAGGTTTAATTTAGATGAAGTGCACCCGAATTTGCGTGGAGGGAGAGCGGGAAACAATTTATAAAAACTCGCAGTACACCCGAAAGGGATTGAAACCCAATCTCCCCGTCTTCAGCAATAGTACGCGAGTAGCGCGTTAGACCATGCAGCCACCGAAGCGGGTTTAACGATGTTATCTACTTGATAAATTCGAAGCGATTTTTTGCAAAGCGGGTTGTATTTTAACTTGGCGCACCTAAACACTCGACTATCACATTTATATACCAATGTAATAACTAGAAAGAGAGGAATGAAAATAAGTGGTTGATCAGACCTCTTGTTTACCGACTGATAACACTTTCCCTCTTCTTCTGACGAGTCCACACACTCACTCTAATAATTGCGCCTTGACAGCATTCACTTGCATTTCAATATTACCTTTATATTGTTTCGTATTCTATAGTGACATTCTTCCACGGACCTATTTAATCTACATCTTCACAGGAAAATTCCTGTAAGACATTTTCGTGATTAAACCTTAACTATATTTAGTTGTAAAGGATTGAAAAAAAACTATTACAAGAAAACTACTTCAAGACCCAAAAAATATTTTTTTGGGCAATGTAAGACTATTTTTTATAATTATTTAAGGAATTATGGTTTTTGATTGAATGTTAAGTCTTGGAAACCCACAGAAAAAAAATACATTAACATGGGAAATGTTTTTTTAGCTTGCTATGACATTACTCGCAGCCAATGTCCTTTAGGGGGTCTTGATTTAATCATACCAAAGTGTACATTATATCAGACACGGTGCACACAAATGTTCTCGTTAGACCTATTCTAACTTTTAAATAAATTGTGGTGAAACAGGAACTGATCCAAGTTCCCAAACCCTAGCCAGTTTCCTAGGTAAATACACGCAATACCAGTTAAATTATTCTGTTTCAATTTACGTGGGCAGCCAAGGAGAATAGAGTGAGACAAAATAAGAGGAACAAAAAAAGGGGAAGGGGAGGGTTCCTCTCTAGAACTTTCAACCCTTATCATCTCAACGATTTAATACATCAAGAGCACTCTTGTTCCCTGCTACCTCTGATGTAATCAATATTTCACGTTGGGTCAACCATCTACCCCCTTTTCTCACTGGTTATCCCCTCGGTAGTATAATTTCTGAGATGGCTTTCAACCCTTTCCCCCATTTCCGTCATATTGCCCCAAGGGCACCAAAAGAGGGGAATTCAGCAAACGTCAAAGGTACGCCAACAGTTGCCGTTGTATAAACTCGTTAAAATGTTATATCAAAAACAATCTCGTCAGTTTGATGATACTAATTGGAGTACATGGCTTCAGCCGAACTATAAAGACTATTAATTATTATTTTATATGTTGCAGGGTTCTTAGGATACAATTACCGGTTTTAATGAAAGAAAGAAAGGGCACGGTGCACCAGACAGACTTTCTCTTTAGTTTCTCTTAAATTAGAGATATTTACTAAAAACTCGTAAGATTTGTGAAGCAAAATAATATACATTGTTAGAGAAACACTTCACCTAAGATCATAAATGAAATAATATACACTGTAACAGAAACATTGAGAGAAGAGGGACACCTCTGTCCACCAAAGAGCATAACAATCAATTTCAATTGAAAAGTGCTCTATAAAAAAAGGGGTGTGCTTATAGTTGAGGAACTATTGATTTTCTAAAAATATATTTTAAACAAAAATATTTTATTTTTAATAGTATTACATCTTTCTAATTATAAGTTATTTCGTATCTTAAATATTTTGCTATCTAATCAAAATTTAAAATTCCTGCTTGTGTAAAATACCCTCAAAGTCACTTTCATGAGAAAATGAAAATCTCCATTTTGTTTATAATGATAAACAGTGCCTATATACAAAGTTTAATGAAAATCATTAAAGTGAATTTCGAGAAAATCAATTTTCTCTCTTTTTGGCCTTAAGTAAATTACACTTAATTTTATGGTTTGATATCTAATTCCAAAAAACCCTTTGAGGAATCTTTTTAAAACTCTAGACACAAAGTTTTAACCCAATCCGTAAAAATATTTTCAGCTCTAGTCCGAGATACAGACAGACGACTTCGTGAAAACCACTTTTTCGGTTTCAGGAGATGATGAAACGTTGACATTTATTAAACTCTTTAGTTCGAGTTTTTTACGGTCACAATACTTCTCTTTCCGAGGGGTTAGGGGAAATTACAAAGATTATTCCAATTTCTATTATTACTTTGAGTTTATTTAAATGTTCTCCTAGAAAAGGTAAACTACTGATTTATTTCAGAGTATTTAGAGTGAAACTCAGTGTAAAAGTGGAAATAACACCCGATGTATCATAGTGACGTATTAGAAGTGACGTATCCATAGTTGTGCACACGCTCCAGCAGAGCCTAACGCCTTAAGAAAAAGTGTATTTGCCTTTTTAATTTAATCCCAGATATGACCTTTGAGTTTCTAAGCACAGACGGTATGCAATATGCATTAATTCCCGAATTGAGTCATATCGACTATAAAATGTTCAGAATTATCGGTTTTGGTCAATTTCGATTAGATCATTATGGATCTCATTTTTACCTTCTCTCAACTACTCGGAGAGAGAAGTATTATAATACTAAAAAATAATCAAACTCAAGATTTTGGTAGATATTGACGTTTCATGACTCCCTTGAAATCAAAAAAGTTGTTTTTGCGATTATATCTTTATGTATATCTGACTAGAGCCGAAACCATTTTACCGAGCGGGCTAAAACTTTGTATCAAGGGTTTTCATCGGGTTTTTTTCCGAGGGGTTTTTTGGAATTAGATATCTAACTCTAAAATTAAAGGTAGTATACTGAAGGGCAATAGGAGAAAAAAAAATCAATTTTCTCAAAATCAGTTTTAACGATTTTGATTAAACTTTGTATCTACACACATTTTAACATCATAAACCAAATAAAATATTTCATTTTCCCATGAAAATGACCTCGAGGGTACTTTTCATAAGAAGAAATTTTCAATTTGTATCATATCTACGCGACTATTTGAGATACGAAATAATTTATCATTACAAAGAAATAGTACTATTAAAAATTAAAAATTAAATTTTATTACTAATATATTTTTATAAAACCAATAGTTTATTAGCTATAAGCAAACATAGGCCTAACTATTTTTTTATGGAGCACTTTTAAATTTAAATTGATTTTTATGTTCTTTGTGAACAAAGATATTCCTCTTCTTCCCAATGTTTTATTTTATTAAGTTAAATTTAGCTGTTGAATAAAATATAATATATGAGGTTAAGTTAAGCTTTATTTTGTTTTAACTTATGAATACAAATCGTGTTCTATATACTTGAAATGTGTACTTTAATATTTCCCCTCTTTCACTATATATATCACCGTCTCTTACTAACTGTTCGGGTTATACGCCTAAATACACTTGTTAAAATTGCGGAATAAAATGTTTACTGTAGAATGAACAAGAGAAAATTACAACGTGAATAATTTAAAAATACAAACACGAAACGTTTTCTTACACTAAAAAACCAATAATGAAAGTTTTTACTACAAAGATTTTCTACACAGAAAGTAATTTGTTGATTTTTAGGAAAAAATCAAACTTTAGACAACTTCATAGATTTTTTTAGCACCGCGGTTTAGTACCCATTCGGGTTATACACTTATGTGCTAATTACGCTAATGGGTTAGAGATTAGGAAAGTTATATATAGAGGAAATTTACCCGCATTTGCGTGGTGAGAGAGAGTGGGGAAACTATTTAGGAAAACTTAGTACTTTCGACCGGAATTTAAACCCAAATCTCTCTGTCATCAACAGTCTAGTCTTGCGAGAGTAGAGCCTTAGACCATGCAGCCAGCGAAGAGGATCTTTAAATGTTACTTTTATCTTAGAATATACGTCATAGTTATTATGTATCTTATAAAAATACTTACACTGGTAAATAAAATAAATTAAGGTATCTTTGATGGGTAAATTTACCTACACCGGTGTCTACGCGAAGAAGGATATCATTCAAGTCTTCTTAAGTTTGTCGCTGACAAATAAGTCAAGCGTTCAAATCCCGGTCGGTTGGAATGAGGTTTTTTCCCTCATTGGTTTCTCACTCTTTCCCCTCATGCTAATTCGGGTACATGTTCCCTACTTCATTAATTTTATATTTGGATAGTATGGATTGGAAGTAAGACGTGCACGAATTAGACGAATGGAAATTGATTTTGTTTTTAAAAACTTACTTGTTTAGATAAAAAAATTACTAAGATGGTGATCGACACCATAGTGTGTCTGTCTACTGAACTACTTGTCTCAAGTTCAATTCCTGGCATGGCCGAAAAATTTATCATTTGTGAAATGTGGGTTTACCCTTTCACATTGATGAATTAATGTGCGGGGACTGAATGTTGTGTCTATTCGAGATTTAAGTGAGTGTATAAATATATATACATGGTGGGCTGATAAAATCTTTCAGTTCATAAAGTACATGTTAAGTCCCCCAAATAATGAAAGAAAAACTAAATTTAATAAAATATCTAAAATAAATACGAAATAAACTTTTTCTTGATATTATTACTTTATTCTTAAAAAATTAATTCAACAGTAGTTTACTAATACTTGATTTTTATTTTAAAATTGATTTATGGCGAATATTTTACCCGATAAATAATAATGTACTATGGTATTTTCTAAAATAAATTAATTTAAGAGCAGTTTATTCAGACAATTTTTTTTAAATGGCCTTAAATATTTTGTTCAAAATTGGTATCTGGGAATTATTTTTATGATAAATTCTTTTATTTTTTCAAATATTAGTAATTTTAGGATAATTTACGTACAACAGATTTTTTTAAATTTGATATATTTTTTTATAAAAGGTTTGAACATTTTTTAAATTTATATTTGAAGAATGTTTATCGCGATCAACAAGACAATATGAGTGTTTTTTAAGGAAAACCTATCTATGAATAATTTATTGAAAACCTGTTTTTAAAAATCCTGTTTCCAAACTTTAATACATTATATGAGAATGTTGGTACGATTGTGTCCTACAATTTATTTATGTTTTCATTTGCATGTCCAAATAATTTTCATTTAAAAAAATATACCAGTGATATTGTTTTATACATTGTGAATATTCCAAAGTATCTGTAAAAATAGCAATTAAAAATATCCCAACACAAACATAACTTCAAAACAACAAAGTAATCATTAAAAATGGCTATTTTAATTTTGTCATTATATACTTCGCTGTTAGTTATCATTAATTGAATTCTCGTATTCTTTCAACTAGGCCTATACATTTTACTCTGGTGAGGGGAAATAAACCTTCGTTTGATGGGTCTATTAATCATTCTTATTACATTAAATTGAAACCAGTTTACTGTCTTACCATTTCTGGTGTTAATTACCACCCTACTATACTTTTACTTTTATTTTTCTAGTCTGTAATAATATTTTACAATCTATTATTTTTTTGATGAGTTAAAATGTGTTTAGAAGATCGTCCGCAACATAACACGCTATGTTGTCATGTATGTCAAATACACTTTATGTCCATTAACTCTTTAAAATTTTCAATTTTAAGTTTTTTTTATCATAATGCTGGCTAACAGTCGTTAGACCTATGACAGGGCAGCAATGAAAAATACACAAGTACCTTACAAACAAGTATAATAACAAAATAAAATAAACAATCGAAGCAAAATACAGATGAATATTTACCAATGTTGAGAGAAAATAATTTTGCATTACGATAAACCCGAGGAGAGACATGAATACCTACATGGTCAAGGGCAAATTTACAGTATTTTTTTTCTATTGGAAATAATATTATTATTATTATTATTAATAATAATAATAATAATAACGAACTTTGGAATATGGAAGAACAATTACCTCTTTATTAAACGTATTAATTCTTTGAAGTTGTCCGTTTTCTTCTTGTTCATTTTCGTGGTCGGCCATAGCTACTACTTAAGGTATAATCAGCTGATGACAAGTGAAAAACGAGTTTCGTTCGGAATGAAAATAAAAGAAGTGAGATATTCATTAGATGATCCCACACACGGAGAGGAAGCCTGCGCAGAGGATATTGAGAAAAGAAGATTTATTTACTTCTAAGCTATCGCAAGTTTCGATTTTGACAAATGGAAATGAAGATTTTTACCCTCTTTGACATTTTTCATATTCAATCATAAATCTTTTCAAATTTTATATTATGTTAAATGTTATGTAATAATTATACTTAGTTCATGACCAACCATTTTACCTTTGTTATGATAATTGTATTAATTTTCTCCTTTGACTTGGAGAAAAGAACCTTTTTAAAATTTTGTTCTAGAAGAAAGTTGGAACATTGTTTAAATAAAATTAGGGTATTTTTCTTGATTTTTGAAAACTTTCAGGACAAAATATGTGTTCATCCTCGCAAAAAATATCAAGAATTATGTACCTTTTTTTGTTAAAAGTGAATTTAAAATATATCTAAAGTGGCTAGAGGCCTAGTACTCAAGCTGTGTGTGTGTGTTTTTTTTTAAGTGAAATTCAATATTTCGACTGGAACTAAGAAATTGACCGTCTACCAATATTTTAATCATCATGAACATTATTCTTTTTCCTGACGAGATCTGACCAATATATATGAAAATATAAATCTAACTCCATAATACAACATCAGAAACCATTAAAACTTTTAGAATGAACTTCTACTAAATCTAAGTTACTATACATTTTAATATTCTCCAGACACCATATTTTATTCAAAGAGTTTAACTCACTTAATATACTTTGTAGATTATTTTACACTGGTTAATCAATATTTATCTTTTGACCCATAACTTATGGCATAAAAAAAGGATAAATTAGGCCCTATAACTTAGAATTTAATTTTCCTTTACTATATAAATTATATATAGATCAAATACATATATTATTATTGTTATTTTCTCAGTTGTAGCTATATTAACGTATTTACCCGTGCGTACATAGGTAGAATTGGGCTGTGAAAACTTAGACACAATAATAGTAATAATAATAGCCCACAGAAAGTTGCGATGTTTTTTTAGTTGTAGTTGCACCTAGTAAAATTCATTCAGTGATTTCTTTTATTTAGATTGTTTAATGTTGTATTCTTTGTATTTTCTACAACTCTTGTAGTGATTTATATCGTACCATTGTTGTAGGTATTGTCATTATTAACAAATTAATATAGCATCGTTCAGAAAGCGTTCCCGAGCACACCTAATGGTCTCGAGTTTTAAAGGTCATCGTGCCACCATCATGGTTAATCAATGAAAAGTTTTTTTTAAATTTCTACTAAGTGTAATCGCTAAGAGTGGCACTCACCAAATCCAGTTAAAACCCCACACACAACCATTTTACTGTAAAGTATATTAGACCGTACTTCCTTTCATTTACTGGGAGTGGTAGATTATAAATATGTTCGAGTGGGTAAATTCTGATATGAAAAAAATCAGAGCCATTTCGTATTTTCGTACCAAGTACAAAAATTAGCTTAAGTCAACGTTCGTGGTTGTCCAATTCACAGGTTTTTTTTTAAGTAAATACCAGATGAAGTTTTGTGATTTTTGTACAAATATACAGCTCAAGAACTTTTTATTAATACCTCTGCCACTTTTTATGGCATTGGTAACACTCTATTAATAGCATCTATTCATTCTAAGTAGTACATTCACAGACTAACATAAATTCTATATAGATGGCGGCTTTCCTATGGAAATTTTGTAGGCGTTGATATGATAGTCCTTGAAGTAATTTTTTTATGAAATTAAATTCAGATTTGTAGGAATAAAAAAAATTTGGAAAGTAATTGTAATTTTCTAGAATTTTGTATTTTACTTAGAATGTTTTTGAAATTTGAAATGTGTGGGCTAATTTCTCAGTGTAAATGCTTTAGGTTTTTTAAGAAATTGATGAAAATTGTTTGGGAATCATTGTCAAGAAGAATCGTTTGACGTTTTAAATATCTCTACAGATACAAACTTAACACTAACGAAAGAAAACTAAAATTACAGGAAAGCTCTTGCGATTTAGAAATAGGCTATGTAAGGATGAGGATGAAATCAAAATTGACAGTGGTAATGGATACAAACTTGTGGTTGCGCAGTCTAAGTAATCAAACCTCGCATTATAATGGATTTACGAAGACGGGTTCGTTGATATTCAAATTTGCGCCGAGGGCATTAAGGGCCGTTTCCCACATGTGATTTTATCACTGTGGTTTCTTTGTTACCTCTCCACGTTAATGTGGGTACATTTAAGGTGGTAGTGTAAAGAACGTGAGTTAAGTTCAGTATGTTTGCAGTTTTTATATCAGTAAAATAAAAGGATACAGCTGGCTCATTTTTTGAGCAAGATGGCTGCTATCGACAGGTCTAGACAGTATCGTGCAAGTATTGACAAGGTTTGTTTTTAATTGATTGAAATAGATTAATAGATTGATTGATTGATTTTTTTTAGCACCGCGTCTTACTACCCGTTCGTTTTATACGCTTAAGTACTAATTACACTAATGGATTAGGAATTGTGAAGGTTAAATTTAGAGGAAGTGAACCCGCATTTGCGTGGAGGGAGAATGGAAAACCATTTAGGAAAAACCACCCCCAGTTCACCCGACCGAGATTCGAACCTCGATCTCCCCGTCCTCGACAGTCGAGCTCAACATGACTAGCGCGTTAGCCAACTACGCCACCGAGGCGGGTGATTGATTGATGATTTATTAATTGGCATGAATTGCTTTATTGATTGACTGGTGATTTATTTATTGATTAAAATGTCTGAACATGTCTGGACAGGTTGGAAGTTCGAGGTGGTCTCGTATATACCCCACAGTGTGATGGGGAAATCCCAGATAGCGGATCTCATACCCGAAAACTCGAGTTCATACCGGTAAATCACCGACTTCTCCCAGTTTTTTGCTGTAGGGTGTCAGTTTAATAATACTATTGAACTGGTTTGATCACTTCTTCTGACTGTATTACCTTATAAGATTATGCGATTTATTTCTTTTTCCATCCCGTTCTAACCCTGCCACTCCAGCATCTTGCGGTGGTGTCACATTTTTGATGTTACTGACCTTATTTCTGGTGTAAATACCCCCGCAGGTGTATCCAAGATGGTTGCCCCCGTAGCCGACGACTCGACCCATGTCTCAACATGTCTGAAACTGGACGAGTATGTCTGAATCTGAACATTTTCGATCATGACCGATCATAACTGGTCATGACCGATCTAAACCTGTTAGGATCTATTGACTATTCAATGTATACCCTTGTTCTTCTCTTTGTCTCCCTGCCACACTAGTTTTTGTAGTAGTATCACTGTTTTGAAACTACTGACTATTTTTGATCTGAATACCCCAGCTTCTGAACTTGTTTGAACTGGTGATGGATGACCTCGTCTTCTTAAGGCTTTGTAATCTACTTTTCCCGCTGTTTCCCTGCCATTTCAGTATGTTTTCTGTAGAGAACCATTTCCACTTTACTTCTGAGCTTGTTTGAACATGTGTTAGACCTCATTTCCTTGCCAGGCAATGCAAATCAGTGATCCAAGATGGCGGTTGTTTGAGAGGCCATCACAGTACTACCACTATCATCGTATTGCGGTTGACGAATCAACTAGCGTGGAGTACTTGATTATCCAGGGGCTTCTCCACCCCATCTTCCGCCATTTTAACACTTTTTTTTCTACCTCACACAACACCTAATACGTTTATAGTTGTTATAAATATTTATTTTGTTTTGCACTAAAAAATTACTTCTCAGAAACTTAATTAAAAACAATTTTGGAATAAAATGCGATGGATAGTTCTTCCCCCGACTGCGAAATACGAGAGTGTTTCAATAAATAAAGTAACAAGACCAATGCACTCGCATAAAAGATCTTGCTATCACATTAAAATAGACCTGAAAAAGATAGAGTATAATTAGGTGGACTGGCTAGAACCACCTCAATATAAGGATAGGTGGAGTATTTTTGTGTGTCGTTGAACTTTCGAGTTCCTAATAACATAGAGTAAGCACTTAACAAGACCAATGTACACACATGAGAGGTCTTGCTACATTATTTATTTAAGGTAACAAGACCAATGTATTCATTGGAAAGATCTTGTTGCATTATTTATTGTGATACACCTTTGCATACGATTTTCTATAACCAACTGTATCACTCCCTGCTTTTACTGACCGTTATAAATTCCCTGACATTGCCCTATTTTCCCCAGCCTGTAGACACCCTGTTATATATCCATACGTCAATCCATGTGTCCTATAGCTGCGGTTTTCAGAAATAGGGTGTATGTGTTGACAGCTTCAAGATAAATATAGCGACTACCTATTTTGCCAACGTTGGCTGACCAACAATCATTTTTGACGTGAATACGTCTTTAAATTTGCTACCATACGGGGGCAATCCAAAAAACCTAATGATAACAAAATCGGGGGATACAGTTTGGTGTTGTAGTTTCGAATCTTTCCTCTACATCCAAAATTAAATTATACCACTGGATAGCTAAAGGATCAAAGAATTCATTACGATAAGCTAGAACAGTGACGCATCACGCGCGGTGGAGGGGGAAGCGCCGCCATTTTGAGGTTATTTTGCTGCGTATCGAGATTTGCAATTAGGATAACTTTTGACTCTGAGAAGCTACGATGTTCGTTTAAGTTTTAATCGTCAGCTGTCGTCAAAATCTATCGATTGTATATATATATATTGTATACATAAATAAAACTATTTTATTTAAAAAATATAACCCGTTACATAAACGTATTCACGTACAACACACGGCCGTGTCCATGACACAAGCCACACCCCATTTTTCATCTGTTGTAAACGTACCTTACTAAGGTAAATGAACGATATATGATTATTACCTATAGTTAGGAGAAAATTAATAAACATTTTTGGGAGTTTTTTTTTTAATTTCTATACAAAACTTTAAACCCTTTTGTTTGACTAATAAATTAGCCTGAAATATAATAACCGAGTTTTCCGTCCGACCCAATATCATGCATTGATTACATACTGGTACCCCTTTGTTCTCATCCCTCCCGTGCGTGTTCACGCAGGCAATTACCCGTGATTCACGCTTCTGTCACGCGTGAGAGACCCAAAGCCCCACAGAGTGACCAAGACAGGTAATGTAATGTGTCCAACTGTAATCCCCAGAGAGGATATTACCATTTATTCACTAAAGCACTATATCGTAGTCCGGAGGGTGGAAGGGGATGAAGACTGGAGTACAGTCCTTTCAGTTGAAACCTGACCCGACATAGCTTGGGGTGTGCGCTTTAATATTTCGACTCTTGACGACCGGGGTTCGATTTGATTAGAGGCCGGATGAACAGCTTCACACAAGGTGTGGTTTTATCTAAATGGTTTCCTACTCTCCTTCCATGCAAATGAGGATAGATCTACCTCTAGAATTGTTACCTTCTCATTCCCACCACATTAGAGTAATTAAAGTACTGTACATGCATTTAATCCGAACAGGTGATAAGACTAGGTGATAAAAAATAAATAGCTTCACATCATAATATTCTTATAACTATTACTAATAACACCACGCCTTACTATCCATTCGGGTTATACGCACTTATGCTAATGTGTAGTGGTAGGGTTATTGTGAGATGAAATGGAGGACCTACAATTTAACGTGGGATCCGAACCACGGTGGAGGCCTGGCATTCCACACATTCACAAGTTGTAAATTAATAAACGTCTTCTCAGAGGTGAAGGAAGGGTTTGGCAGTCAGATAAATCCATGCTAGGACCGATGATTGAACCCCGGACCCCTAGCACAGAAGTCTGACACCTTACCCCTATACCACAAGGTCACCAACGACTGAATTTGAATTTCTTATAAATTTGATTGGTCGCAGTGTGTTAAGAAGAATACATATATGAGGAAAGTGTTTAGGAAACTATGTTCTCTGTTCATACTGCACTAAGAAAACTGAGTTTGGTTCGGAGCACGTTCTTTGATATGACTGCGAAATACCGACTCGAAGTGAGCTGTAGCGATATGATACGCGTATCAAACTCATGTTTGCGTTGAGGTTATAAGGTCCCAAATTACTGTGTTCAAGATATGCGTCAAGGATACGATACGAGGCTCTGTTAAAAATGTGGACCCGGCTTTACGGGGGGCAGCGTGAGTGTGTGTGTGTGTGTGTGTGTGTGTGTGTGNGAACGCTTGCCAGAAAAGCTTTATATGTGTGAGAGTGGTCACGGACCCTGGACGGCAATCTACTCCCACCTAGACGAATAGAATTGAATCAAATCTAAGCGTGGCAGCCAGAAAAGTATTTTATCTTTAGCACCGCGTCTTACCATTCAGTCGGGTGTACGCTTATGTACCAATTACTCCAATATATTAGGGATGAGGAAGCTTGAATTTAAAAGAAGTGCACCCATGATTGCGTGGAGGAAGAGCATAAAACCATTTAGGAAAATCCACCCTCAGTGCACCCGATCAGGATCGAATCCCCATCATCAGCAGTCTAGTCTATTGCGAGCGTGATGCCTTAGATTATGAGGCTACCGAAGCGGGCTCAGAAAGGTATTGTTTCCGCGTATTTGAGTGTGCCCGCACACACCTTAACGAATCGAATCAAATCGAAGCGAAGAATACTTTCTTCGATTCGATAACGTCACCAGGCGAACTTTGTGTAATCGGCTGATTCCGGGCAAGTTCGAGGTCATTCGGCAGATCAATGTGGGTGTTAATCGCCGAGAGAGGCTGTGAAAAGTTAGTTTTGTTTGTAAAGTGAAGTTGCAATGAAACTTATTACTTTACATATTTATTTACGATAAAAATGACAAACATTGTAGTAATGACCCACTTAGGTGGCCACGTGGTCTAACGCGTTACTATAGCAGTGGACTAGACTGTTGATGACGGAAAGATTGAGGTTCGAATCTCAGTCTGGTGTACTGAGGGTGGTTTTACAAACGGGATTTCCACTCTACCCCCCCACAAATATGGGTGCACTTCATATAAATATAACCTACCTAATACTTAAAACCATTAACGTAATTAGTACATAAGCCTATAACCCAAACGGATAGCAATACGCGGTGCTAAAAAGATCTATAGCAATTATAACGGGAGAAAGAATGCATTGGGGGCTATTATTAACAGATTAGAAAATAATACACAAGTTTCCTTACATTTATTTGAATCTTACAGTTTATATCCAAGCATTTATATTTTGTTACATTGTATCTGCAAAGCCATTTTGTATTCAAACCATGCCTGGATTCTTCTACTCGCCTAGGTGGGAGTGGTGCTACCCGCCACGCTTAGATTAGACTCACCTAGGTGGAGTGGTGCTGGCCACCACGCTTCAATCCGACTTGCCTAGGTGGGAGTGGTGCTGGCCGCTTCGATTCGAATCACCTAGGTGGGAACAGATCTATAGCTGTCAAACAGACGTCGTGACAAAAAAAAGTTAAGTCTAAACTCATTTCTTTACTCCGGAGAGAGGAAAAGTGCATGACGGGTAACAGCAACATTACCTCCCCCCCCCCGTCCCCTTGCCCAATCTACCCATACCCTCCTATCTGTCCACGGCGGAGATAATTGAATAACTTTTAATGGAATTGTAGAGAATGGTGATAAGAGTATTATGTATTCATTCCAATGAAAGGTTAGCTTCCAAACAACGTCTGCACATCAAACGTAACTCATTCTGTATGTTCCTGTGAAAGATTATTTTTATTATTAATTTTTAACTTATTTCAGTGTGATCCGTCCTCGGTCATCACGGCTATAGGCTACTCTAATTCCCATAGGAATAATTTTATCTGACGACTGAAAAGCTACTAGATCTACTTTAACGCATTCATACATTAAGTAATCTTATCTGCAGTTGTGACTTTTGATATATATAGATATAGATGGATAGAGAATAATACCTATAAAATAAAAATAACAATATATTAACATTTTATCAATTATGGGCGGGCGTAAAAAAAGTTTTTCTAAAAGGTACCTCCAATAAAAACTGGACTGTAAGTGGTTAAGCGGTCTGACTACTTTATTTAATGCTCCATGTATTACTAAGCGTCTGGGTATGAGCATTATTTTTACGATAGTGAAATAAGGATTAGGAAGATAAAATATGAACCCGTATTTGCTTGTAAATAAAATGGGAGAGCATTTAGGAAATGTCCACTCCGAGAACAACCTGTCGGGTTGCGAACTCTGACCTCCCAGACATCATAAAACTAGATTAGATTAGTCTTACATTCATTAGACCGTGCTCACCGATGCAGATAGCTGATTAGTAGTCCAAAAGAATATGTAATGCCTAAAATAGAATATTTGCCTATAATGTTTGGACTACTATCTCGATACTATTTATTACTTTAGAAATGAGTAGTGCGTTATTATATTGGCACGTCACCCGATTCAGTGGCCAAATGGTCTAAGGCGTCAGTCACTCTCGTGGTAGTCTGACCTGCTGAAGATGGGAAGATTGGGTTCAAATACCAATAAATAGTCTATTGAGACGGTTTTTTCTTAAATGGTTTACCACTCTCCTTCCACACAAATGCGGCCAGATTAACTCTAAAATGCTTCCTTTTTCACCTCTACCCCATTAGAGTGACACTCATATATACTGTAAGGAGGGGCTGGTGAGGGCCGTTCACACGTCACCGTTTGAACCGTGAGTTCTTTTAAGGATATTGGAGTACCTTGCTGATCAAACAAGATTGAAAACGCACACGGAATATTCAAGGTTTTTATTATTAAAGTAAAACAACACATAAACTGATAGAATTAAATTAACTACAACCAAACAAGTTACTGAATTAAATAATATATTAGCACCACGACTTAGTATTATTATTATTATTATTATTATTATTAGCACTGCGTCTTACTACCCGTTCGGGTTATACGCACTTACGCTAATGTGTAATGGTAGGGTGATTGTGAGATGAAATGGAGGACCTACAGTTTAACGTGGAATCCGAACCACGGTGGAGGCCCGGCATTCCTCACATTCACAAGTTGTGATTAATACACGTCTTGTCAGAGGTAAAGGAAGGGTTTGGCAATCAGATAAATCTTTGCCGGGACCGAGGATTGAACCCCGGACCCCCAGCACAGAAGTCTGACACCTTACCCCTAGACCAGCAGGTCACCTCACGACTTAGTAACCGTTCGGGTTATACGCTTATGTACTAATTACACCAATGGTTTTAAGGATTCTAAAGGTTATATTTAGAGAAAGTGTACTCACATTTGCATGAAGGAGAGAGAGAGTGGGAAATCATTTTGTAAGAAAAACCTCAGTACACTCGACCGAGATTCGAACCTCAATTTCCCCGTCATCGGCAGTCTAGTCTACTGGGAGGATATCGCGTTAGACCACACGTCCACCGAAATGGGTATTCAATAATAAAAGTTATGATATTAATGACTTTATGATATTTAATAAGTCATTAAATATCATATATATCGTGAGCATCTTAACAAGGTTACACCTGTAACGACAAAAATATATAGGCCTATGAGACCATTTACTATAATATATAATAAAGCTTTAAACCTATATATTTTATTTTATTAAACTAGTTCCACCCTTTGTGAATGGATAGACGCAAAACTAAATTCTAAATTCTAGCCCGCTTCAATGGCCGACTGGTTTAAGGTGCTACTCTCGCAGTAGGCTAAACTGCCGATGACGGGGGGATCGTGGTTCGAATACACGTTGGGTATACTGAGGTTGGTTTTCCTAAATGGTTTTCCACTTTCCTTCCACGCAAATGCTGATACACTTCCTCTGAATATTACTTTCCTAATCCCTAAGACCATTAGCGCAATTAGTAAATATACGTATAACCTGAACGGGTAGTAAGACGCGGTGCTAAAAAAAATTATTGAAAAAATATTTTACTTTTTAAACATGGATTAGTTCGAAGTATGTTCAATTTGAGCGGAGGAAGGTTTATTCCAGAAATTATGGGGAAAAATTATCCGATAATAACTCTTCAAATGAAGCTGGTTTCTGTAAATTAAGTACATAGAATTTTAATTCAGAATCAAAGGAGCACTTAGAAATATGTATAACGCCACAGTAAAGCGGGTTGCAGACGCCCAAGGATGTTGAGACTTCTCTCGTATAAAAGAAGGGAGTGATCTGCAATATTATAACGCCACAGTAAAGCGGGTTGCAGACGTCCAAGGCTGTATAGGCCTCTCTTGTATAAACGCAGGGAGAAGTCTGCAATATTATAATTCTAGAGCAGGGGTCACCAAACTACAGCCCGCGGGCCCCATCCAGCCAGCCAAAAGATTATATCCAGCCCGTTCCAAGATTTTATCAAAAAACAAATTAATTGTTTCTCTTCGCTATTTATTAACCACACAGTTTATTTGACATGTCCAGGTTCTGTCCGCACGCGTGCTTCCCCTCATGACACCAAGCCAGAGTGCTTCCCCCCATGACACCAAGCCAGAGTGCTTCCCCCATGACACCAAGCCAGAGTGCTTCCCCCCATGACACCAAGCCAGAGTGCTGTCGGAATTGCAAACCCTCATTTTCAGTCGCAGGCGCCGTTCTTTATACCGACAACAGAACGGCTTGAATGACGATTTTTAGGTAGTTCCAAGTCTCCCGGCAGAGAGTTATCAAAGGAAAGTTCCAAAAGATGTTACCTAAGTTAAAAAAAAAGTAATTATATTGACTAATTATTATAAATATAATTTATTCCATATAAATTGATTCATTTCTCACAGAGAAGAATCAACGTCAATCACTTTTATCAAACACTGACTTTACTTGGAAAGTGGAATTTTTTTATAGACGTGACTGGCCATATGACTTGAATTTATATTTGCATCCTGAAACAAATTTGATTTATGATCTATTTGCGCATGTCAAGGCATTCAGGGCAAAAATAATACTACTTGAAGAACAGGTGAACGTTACTTTGACCCGCAAAAAGGTGTAAAATATAATATGTGGCCCGCATAGTAAAAGGTTTGGAAACCCCTGTTCTAGAGTAAAGCGGGTCGCAGCCTTCTAAGTATGTACAGACCTCTCTTGCTTAAATACAGGGTGCGGTATGCAATATTATAACTATCCAGTAAAGCTGGTTGCAGACGACCATGGATGAATAGTCTTCTTATAAAGGCAGGGAGCAGTAAGAAATATTTGTAATTCTAGAGTGAAGCGAGATAAAGACGACCAAATCCGTAATAAAAACTTTCATTTAAGCAATCAAGTAGCACTCGGCTCTACGTACAACGCTATAGTGAAACGGGTTGCAGACAAATGAGGTTTCAATTTTTTTAAATTCACTTCGTCAAAGTACTCATTCGGGTTGTAGTCAATAATAATTATGCTAATGGTATATGGATTAGGTAGGTATAATTTTAGAGGAGATGTACCCATATTTTCGTGGAGGAAAGTGGCAAACTACTTAGACAAAAACAAACTTCAGTACACCTGAGTGGGATTCGAACCCCGATTTCCAAGTCATCGGAAGTCCAGTCTAACACGAGAGTTATATGTTAAACCATTTTACCACCGATGCGGGTTTATAAAATATTATTAATTGGCTGTTTTGCACTTATTTAATGTTTTGTCTATGAACTGTTTTTGTTGGAAGAATATTCTAGAAAATTCAAACATATTTCTTTGCGGTCAACGTTTATAATATTTTACTATATTATTAGTGTTATTTTGAGGTATTGACAATATCCATCAAAAGTGACAGCTGCAGATAACATGACTTCATGTATGAATATATTAAAATTGTTTTAGTAACTTTAATAACTAACTTCTACTCTTCTTCCTACAGAAATCATACTATACATATTGACATACATTCATTTACTATAACAGAGCCGGTAAACTTTCTCCCATCAACTTCAGTGATTAATCACTTCATTCAGTCCACGTCCTGGCTAAACGAAGAAAACGATTACGATACACAATACTTCATTAAAAAATATATTATTCAAACGTAAATTGAATTGTGTTTGATCCACAACGCCAGTGGGTGGCGGTAGATTGAGATGTGAGAGATTGTTTGATCAAGCACCGTCGACTCGACAAGATGGCATTTTAAACAGGTTTATTGGGAGCTTCATATTAATTGGAAATAAATACAATGAATCGCCAGCATATTTCAGTTCATTACCCAATATACCTCGGGAGGTTAATCGTACTGCAAGGTAGCAGTACCCAATCCATCTTGAGAGGGAAATCATGGAACAAGGTAGCAGTGCCCAATCCATCTTGGGAAGGAAATTAAGGAGAAAGGTAGCAGTGCCCAATCCATCTTGGGAAGGAAATTATGGAGCAAGGTAGCAGTGCCCAATCCATCTTGAGAGGGAAATCATGGAGCAAGGTAGCAGTGCCCAATCCATCTTGGGAGGGAAATTAAGGAGAAAGGTAGCAGTACCCAATCCATCTTGAGAGGGAAATCATGGAGCAAGGTAGCAGTGCCCAATCCATCTTGGGAAGGAAATTAAGGAGAAAGGTAGCAGTGCCCAATCCATCTTGAGAGGGAAATCATGGAGCAAGGTAGCAGTGCCCAATCCATCTTGGGAAGGAAATTAAGGAGAAAGGTAGAAGTGCCCAATCCATCTTGAGAGGGAAATCATGGAGCAAGGTAGCAGTGCCCAATCCATCTTGAGAGGGAAATCATGGTGCAAGGTAGCAGTACCCAATCCATCTTGGGAGGGAAATTATGGAGCAAGGTAGCAGTACCCAATCCATCTTGAGAGGGAAATCATGGAGCAAGGTAGCAGTGCCCAATCCATCTTGGGAAGGAAATTAAGGAAAGGGAAATTATGGAGCAAGGTAGCAGTACCCAATCCATCTTGGGAAGGAAATTAAGGAGAAAGGTAGCAGTACCCAATCCATCTTGAGAGGGAAATTATGGAGAAAGGTAGCAGTACCCAATCCATCTTGAGAGGGAAATCATGGAGAAAGGTAGCAGTACCCAATCCATCTTGGGAAGGAAATTAAGGAGAAAGGTAGCAGTACCCAATCCATCTTGAGAAGGGGAATGTTGGTGGTAGACTATGGTCATCAAAAACAGTACCCAGTACACCTACGCTTGTCACTCATTTTATCGCAACCATTCCAAGATAAATTGAATCACTGATGACGGGGTGGTCAAGGTTCGAGTTTGTGTGTGCATTTCCTTATGTGTATTTTCCTCCTCTCAACAAACTAATGCGGGTACATTTCCTCTCCATCCCTCTAATCCTAGCCCCTTGGCAGCCTGGGAACACTCGAATTGCTGAATAAAGTGTACTTGTCTGTATGTGAACATGAGTCTAGAAATAACCTGTAATCACATTCAATTCTTAACCCAACATAACCTAAACTAACCTAACATAACATAACCTAGCCTAACCTAACCTCCATTTTCAACAAAGTCACTATAAATTTAATTTTTACCCCGCAGTTTGTGTAAAGGTATTACCAACCTCGGATGAGTTGCTCCGCATTTATGTGCACCGGTCAACCTACCCCATAGAACAATGTATTCTGTTCAGTTCAGTTTATTTCGAGCGAAAGTATTTTATGTCAACAATGACGCTTTTTAATATCACCCCCTTACGGACGGATAACTTCTCGTAAGTCCGTGCGTGGCCTCCGGTTGGAGTGTCGGTAAAGGGATGTGCGCTACCACCTAAGCCACGCCCTGTCACTGTCAACCCGAGCCTGTCCCTTCTGTTACACGACTAACGCATCTGTTAAACCGGGACACATCAAACATTCCCAGCGCGTCACATGAAAGGAAAATATATATAGGTATGTACTTCAGACACAAAGCAGTTTGAGCCAACCGCTATTGAAAAAACATCTAATTTCGGTCATTTGGAGTGAACGGGAAGTATCAAAATGTTATTTGAAACCCGTATGAACAATTCGAATCGCTCCAGAAGAACAAAATACACACACACACACACACACACACACAGAGCTTTGTCTAAATATTTTTGTTAAGGTACTCAACGAGCTCTTTTCAACCCAAATAATCAGTACTTACAAACTAACTTAAGTCTAGAACAGAAACTGAAATGGATATTCACCTCAATTATCTAGTATTTCAATTTATGTGTACAAGGGGAAGTATTTTATTTTAGGTATGCTTTCCTAGGTTATATCAATTTTGTAAGTCGTGTCATTGTGTAGGGGCCCTTAAAAACTTTTTATTTTAAACACACATTAATTTGTTCCAAACTCAGTGTTGTGATACTCGCATGATCGAGCCGTATCGATATTGTCAACCAGCTTGTTTCACACCAATATTGGATAGTACAAAGCTATTGTCCTCTGAACCCTTCAACTCTCCCCCTAACCCCCTTCAACCACTACGTCGAGCACCAATCAATCCCACAGTATGTGGGCTGGCCCTTCATGGTACTTGTCACAGTTTAATTGCTCACAAGCCAGAGAAAAGTACGCTGAGTGACAAAAACCAGTGAGCTGTTCATTTAGTTGTGTAATTTCGCGTAATGAAGAATACCCTACCACGCCCCCCAACCCCCCTTTGGCTCTAACAGAGTTCTATAGACGATACCTAATTGAAACAGTATTTTAAAATAATTATTTTTACCCGTTTCTGTGATCGAATAAATTCCCAATAGAATGCACTGTCAAATACGAGTTCGAACCCCGATCGGGGTGTACTGAGGATTGTTTTTCCTACATGGTTTTCCACTCTTACTTCACGCAAATGCCGGCAAACTTACTATAAATTCAACCTTCATCATCCATCTAACATACTGGCGTAATAATTTGTACACATGCGTATACCTCAAACTGCTATTAATTTTTTTCACCACGTCACAACACCTGGCCACCCGCCTCGGTGGCGTCGTTGGCTAACGCGCCAGTCGTGTTGAGCTAGACCACCGAGGACGGGGAGGTCGAGGTTCGAATCTCGGTCGGGTGAACTGGGGGTGGTTTTTCCTAAATGGTTTTCCACTCTCCCTCCACGCAAATGAGGGTTCACTTCCTCTAAATTCAACCTTCCCAATTCCTAATCCATTAATGTAATTAGTACTTAAGCGTATAACCCGAACGGGTAGTAAGACGCGGTGCTAAATAATAAAAAAAAACACCTGGCCGGGTTGTAGGCATATGTACTCTAATGTGTTAGGGATGAGTAAGGTAAAATTTTAGAGAAATTACTACCGTATTTGTGTGGATATAGAGTATAAAACTTATTTTTTAGCCATCAACTCACTCAGTACACATTTCCGGTATTCGAACTCGATCTTACTATCACCGGCAAACCAGAATAAATGAGGTTATTATTATTATTATTATTAGCACCGCGTCTTACTACCCGTTCGGGTTATACGCACTTACGCTAATGTGCAATGGTAGTGTGATTGTGAGATGAAATGGAGGACCTACAGTTTAACGTGGGATCCGAACCACGGTAGAGGCCTGGCATTCCTCACATTCACAAGTTGTGATTAATACACGTCTTGTCAGAGGTGAAGGAAGGGTTTGGCAATCAGATAAATCTGTGCCGGGACCGAGGATTGAACCCCGGAACCTCAGCACAGAAGTCTGACACCTTACCCCTAGACCACCTTTTTATAAATGAGGTTGAAATACAGACCGCGCGCGGCGCTGTTTTTAAGATTTAGTTATTTTACTTTTTGTAGAGCTTTCAATAGCAAGGTTACTTGGTTCGGTGGTCACATGGTGTTACTCCCTCAATAGACTAGACTGCCGTTTACAGGGCGATCGGGGTTCAAATCCTAGTAAGGTTACTGAGGTTTTTTTTTTCCTGAATGATTCATGCGTATAGCCTTAACAGGTAGAAAGACGTAATGTCTATATATAGTCTCTCTTTCTCTATAGTCTCTCTCTCTATATATATAGTATCTTTATATATATAGTATATCTATATAGAGATACTATACATAGATAGAGATACTATGCCTATATAGAGAGACTATATAAAGAGACTATATAGAGACTATACATATAAAGATTATATATAGAGAGAGGCTATATATAGAGAGATTGAGATTATATATATATAGGGAGAGTGATACTATACGTATATATATAGAGAGACTATATACATAAAGAGAGAAAATATATAGAGAGAGATAGAGACTATATATATATATAGAAACTATATATATAGAATATATATATAGGAACTATATATAGAGAGAAACTATATACATATAGAGAGAAACTATATACATATAGAGAGACTATATACATATAGAGAGACTATATACATATAGAGAGAGAGGAACTATATATATACATAGAGAGAGAGAGAGAAAAAATATATATATACTCCACGAGTTTGAAAATATTTCTTACCGAAATTCGAATCCAAACCTTTCAGCACCGATTTAGAAGCACCCTAAAATAGAATTATTCTTCAGAGATCTTGACCAGGATCAGGGTCTTTATGTTTTAAACTTTAGAGAATACTTTGAGTGTGTTGGCATCGCATCTATGAAGGACTCGAGATTTTATCAGAAAAAAAAGAGTATACCTACTCTTCATCGCGTGAATTATTAATATTTTTTTTTGTCAACATAATATTCTTTTGCCAGTACTTTGACAATATTATGTTTGTAGTGGGTCTTCTATCTCGTACAGGCAACAATAGGGGTGCAATATGTTTACAAGAGAAGGGTCGGGGTGTTTGCTCACATGTCACAAATAATATTACATAGGGGTTACATAGGGCATGTTTTCATTTCCCCACCCCTTTTTTTATGCTTCTCATAAAATATGAATAAAACTTCATTTTTACTTCAAGGCTTGGCTGGTTGTGTAGAGAGTAAATGGATTAGGGTTAGTCTATAATATGTGTTGGGATATAATATGATATATATAAACATAGGTCTGCGTTGCACATTTCATTAGGGTTTGCATGGTACGGAACAACCCCCAAAGTAAAGGGGGCCCAAGGCCGTATACATGCCCTAGTGAAAGGGGTATAGAGAGTAGAGAGTGAATACATACACACATACATACATACATACATACATACATACATACATACATACATACATACATACACACATACACACATACACACATACACACATACACACATACATACATACATACATACACACATACATACATACACACATACATACATACATACATACATACATACATACATACATACATACATATACACACACACACATACACACATTCTTACATTACACATGCTCTTTTATTCTTAAAACTTTTAATGTTTTTCACATATTCATCTTCAACATTTAGCCACGTCTTACATGGCCTACCCCTTCAAATATAAATAACCTTATTTGTGTTCCTCAAACAAAATAAAATAAAGCCTAACTAAAATAATGTTTCTTTTAATCAAGAGCTAAAGTTAACTTAAAAAGTATAAATTTAAAAATGAGATATACATAGTGAGTTTACCAAAATTGACCAAAAACAAGTTCATTATTAACACTCTAGGAGACTAAATTATGAGTTTAACGCTTAAAAGATATGTTCTTGAATCTAAAATTTAAAGATCGCATCATACTAATAAATTCAAACTTATACACTTTATTTAGACATTAGGATGTTTCTAGGCCCATTTGATATATCCCAAATGCACACCTATACATACGAAGTTCCTAGAGTAAATGCAGATTGCCTATTCCTAATTATCATATTTTTATGTAGCTAAAAAACATTAATTTTGTTTAAAATATATCATTTAGTATTAATAGGCGATCATTGCTATTCGCAAGGGAATTACGCATTATAACAAATGTATTAATGTAGGAATGAGGAAGGTAATATTTAGAGAAAATGCACACGCATTGGCATGAATAGAAAGTATAAAACCAGTTTAGAAAAATAAATCTCAGTAAACTCGGCCGGTATTCGAACCCCGACATCCCCATCATCGTAAAACCATGTTAAATGAGATTGAAATTCAGACCGCGTACCCAATTGGTTCATTGGTAAAAATTTTAAATCATACGTAAAAATAATGTCTTACAAAGTTATGGTAGGACCTACTAGTAAAAAAAAAAAAATGATAAGAGTTGAAATAAGTTAGGAACGTTGCCTGCAAAGGACTAATGGCTCAAGGTAACTTTCCATTAACGAGTCCTGTTTGGAGGATGTTTGACATGCTAAGTTCTAGAAGGGGCTTAACAGCGTTGAGTAAGTAAATTGAGTTAAGGATGTTCTTTATTTAAAAAAAAAAGTTTCAACATTTAACAATAAATTAAAGTGTAAAGTCCGAAGACGTGACACATTATATTAGTAGCGTTTATTAAGTGAGTTTTAAACAACATTTCACCAGCTCCGGTGGGTACGTGATATATTATTTATCACCACGTCTTACTACCCGTTCGGGTTATACGCTCAAGTACTAATTACGCTAATGGATTAGGAATTGGGAAGGTTGAATTAGAGGAAGTGAACAAGCATTTGCGTGGAGGGAGAGTGGAAAACCCTTTATAAAAAACCAGTTCACCCGACCGAGATTCGAACCTCGATCTACTCGTCCTCGGCAGTCGAGCCCAACACGACTAGTGCGTTAGCCAACTACGCCACCGAGGCGGGTTACGTGATATAAAAATAAAGTTAATTTATGATGGTTTACCGGTGAGGGGGGGGGG
>CABFWO010000131.1:161727-177610 GCA_902155825.1 Timema genevievae
GGGGGGGGGGGGGGAGGCTGTACCGAGGTTTTTTTTATCTAAAAGGTTTCCCACTCTCCCACCATATAAACGCGGGTACATTTCCTTCTTAACCTTACCACATTAGCGAAATTAAAATTCGTATATCCCACTTCGGTGGCCGCATGGTCCAAGACGTAATTCTCGCTATATACTGGACTGCCGATTAGGGGAGATACGGATTCGATCGAGTGTACTGGGGGTGTTTTTTTTCCTAAATGGTTTTCTATCATACTTCCACGCAAATGCGTGTACACGTCCTCTAAATTGGGCTTTCCTCATCTTTAGCACATTAGCGTAGTAAGTACACACAGGTGACCATTAAGTCTAGACACTTAAGCAAAAGTCAGTAAAAGCACGCCAAACACACAAACAAGTGTACTATGTGAAAATCACAGAGATCATCTACTCCAAAGCAACGCATCACGGAGGGCTACGCGAAGATCGATGGACATGCAGCGTTAATGGACTGAGTTCATACTAATTATGCTCACCTAGTTGAACTTTGCATTATCAATAAGAGACAACACATTGAATATGTAATGTGATTTCATTAAAGTTCCTAACACCTTTTTATTTATTTTTTATCTGTGGCCTCATGGTCTAAGATGACACAATCGCAATAGACTAGACTGCCGATGATGGGAGGATTTGTGTTCGATCCCAATCGGGTGTACTGAGGGTATTTTTACCAAAATGGTTTTTGACTCTACTTCAACACAAATGCAGGTGCAATTAATCTAAATTCAACCTTCCTCATATTTTTCACAGTAGCGTACTTAGTACATATGCGTGCAGCCAGAATGGGTACTAAGACGCGGCGATAAAATATATTTTAAAATATGTATGTTCCAAAAAGCTAGAATTACCCAGTGGAAAGAAAATAGTACTTTCAATACAAGGATTATTAATGTCTTAAGCTAAGTGCATTAACCCTAGCACGGAAAGAGAATGGGAAAAATCACATTTGGGGAAATCATCCCCTGGTAAAACATAGCCCTCTCCCCTTGTTATGTTGATCACATGACACCTTCTATCCACAAATGTTGGCACTATCGTCGCTAACGATGGTGGCCGCTGGGTCGGTATAGCTCGCCTGGCCTCTCTCTCTTCCCACCAATGCGGAACATTTTACGATCAAAAATTTACCGGAAAAATGATCATCTCTGAATGAACTGGCACATTACAGTTGGGCCACGAGTTCCTTCTTGGTAATTGTACACCAGGCGTTCTAGTGTAGGCCTACTAGCTCGGCCACTGCAGTTGTGCCGCTCCATTTAGGATGTTTGTAAATGCTTTCTCAAGATGATCGAAAAACTGCAAGTGATGGATAGTAAGCCAAAAATGTTAGGCTAATTTAACCTGGCCTAACCTAGTCCAACCCAACCTAACCTTAACAAGCCTAACCTATTATAGGGCAAAAAGATGGGTGGAGCAGAATTCATATCCACCCGCAGGTCTAATATATGTTATAATGCTAATCTAGGACGATAATCCTCTTGGTCGTTGATCGTGGGCCAACTAAACTATGACGGTAATCCTCTTGGTCGTTGATCGTGGGCCAACTTAGCTATGACGATAATCCTCTTGGTCGGTGATCGTGGCCCAACTAAGCTATGACGGTAATCCTCTTGGTCGGTGATCGTGGCCCAACTAAGCTATGACGGTAATCCTCTTGGTCAGTGATCTTGGTCCAACTAAAATATGAACTTTTGGGACAAGGGGTCCGTGGCCCAACTGTTATACGCCGGAATGAACCGACCCTCTTTTTGCCGGAAAGGATTACGCCCGCAGTGTTATCACATTTTTTTAAATGTAACGCCTCACGTCATAAATAATGGGTGTCTATGTGTACTTATTCCACGTGCCAGTGTTTTTTTGTGTTTTGGATCTAAACTCAATGGGGCTGCCCCCAAATGCTTTACGACATGCTCGTGGAGGAAGTGTAACGACTCTTTCTCTCGAATACATATTATACAGTGGTAGCTGGCTAATTCGACAATGGTTAGTTCGAAAAATTGGATAATTTGGACCCCACCATGATTCTCCATGAAATTCATATTTAAATCAACGGTAAGAAGTAACATTTAATTCGAACTTTAGAAGGAAATATTTGGATAGTTTGAAGCCTATCCATTGTTAATTTTTTCGAGTTTCTATTCATTTCAAACCTAGCTTAACAATATTAACTAAATCACACTTATATGCCAAGAGTGTCATATAAAGTTGTTATTTATGCATAGTAAAAGAAAAAGTGCGGAATACTGCAATGGCGACGAGTGGGTTTCCTAGAACAGGAGATGTGTTTTCTCGGCTTTCATCGCTTCTGTGTGACAATGTAATCACGTGACGCCCTGACTGATTTAAGTCAGCACTTTATGTATGTTAATTTTTTCAAGCTTATTTTGGTTTTAGATTTTTCTTGTTTTTTCATTTATGTATATATTGTGTATATGTGTTTTATATAGCAAATATAGCCTGTGTGTGTTTATATGTAGCATATTTGAGGTTTTTGATTTATTTTGTACCACCAGCTGCCTAGATAAACATAAAAATGGTTAGTTAGAATTTTGTATATTTCTATTTATTTATTTTTTACATATTCCTTGGACATTGAACTAAAAATGTTCTACTGTACATTCAGATAATCTAGCATTGCTGGCCAGAAAATGAAGAAGAGTTGCAGGAAATGATGGACCAGCTGGTATAGATAGGGAGATGATATTGCATGGAAATCACATTGAGAAGTCAAAACTGATGGGGATTTCAAAAAAATGAAGAGTCGTTGAGAATTAAAATTGGAAACCAGGAGTTATAAACCATGGTGCAGTTCAAGTTCCTGGGAAGTCTGCTGGCAAAGGGTGCCTACTGTGCCAAGGGAATTAGGTCGAAGATCGGCATGGACAAGGAAGCTTTCAACAAGAAGAGGTTAATACTGACCGGCAGGTTGAGTTTGGAACTGAGGAATAAACTGATGAAATGCTTAATTTGGAGCATCGCGCTGTATGAAGCAGACACTTGGACTTTCAGGAAGATGAAAAAGAAATAATTGGAGAGCTTGGAAATATGGTGCTGGAGATAACATAAGAACATCTGGTGGACAGACAGGGTGACAAATGAAGAAGTACTAAGAAGAGATCCATTTTGGATATGATTCTTCTGTACAAAGCAAAATGGATCGAGCACATCCTTGGAAGAAACTGTCTTATGCACGTCATAGGAGGAAAGGTTGAGGGAAAGAGGAGCTTAGGAAGGAGAAATATTCAATTATTAGATAACTTGAAGGAAAGAAGAAAATTCTGGGAGCTCAAGGAGGAGTTGGACCTGTAGCAGGACAGAACACTCAATAATAATAATAATAATAATAATAATAATATTTATATGTATATATATATGTATAACCTATATAAATTAATTTATATAAAATTTTAAAGCAAGCATATTTACCCTATATGTTTAAGAATAGGGGATATTATCTCCTTGGGTCGTAATCAAGAGGAAATCCGTCAGTATTCGCATGTTGCTGGGAGATTTTTTATATAGCACACATGGTTGAGATTCTAGCCAGTAACAACTCGACTTCCCGGGTCAGTAAAGCGTGGTGAAGGGAAACTAGCTTTGGCGGTCTTCGAGATAATCGATCATCAATGACGTCACAAGGCTTACGCAGAGGTATAGAGGTGCTCTGCGAGGCAGATATGTTATAATGAGCGTGGGAAAGGTACGAGAATTTATCGTTGGCCCATCGGGAATAGTCACTAATAGTCTACCTCCGTGTGGTCCAACTGGTGACCCGCGTGCCAAATGCGAGCCGCGCTCACTAAAAGGTATGGCCCTAACATTATTCTGGAGGAAAATTAAAGGGAAGCCATCGATGGCCAATGTGAAATAGCTAATGATAAAAATAAAAATATTTATTTAAAAAGGTAGTGATTGCATTTTACTATGCATTTATTTGGTTAGTAATATATGTCCTAAACCTAAATATTTATTTAAAATGCTAAGTTTTTTTGTGAAGGTGTGCGCGCGTTTATTCATAATATATTTTTGAGAAATTAATAAACTTATTTTTGGCAGTAAGATTTGAAATATTCTACCAATCAAAAATACTATTTATTATTAGTATTGAAAATAATTGTTCATTAGGAGTTGTTTGTAGACTTATATTAAGTTGATGGGATTACTAGATATATATTTGGCCCACGGTACAAAATGATAATCAGGTTTGGCCCTTGGGATGAAAAAGTTGGACCACCCTGGTCTACCCAATAGCTGCTTGGGTGGGGACTCGGACAAAGACGTCGGGTTTGCCGAAGATAGGGAGGTCAGAGTTTGAATCCGGCAGACTAATGAAGGTGGTTTTCTGTTAAATGTTTTACACTCTCCCACCGCTCGAACTTGGGTACATTTCCTATCAATTTCACCTTAGTTCCTAATAAATGTGAAAAAGATCATATCTTTAGCCCATATGCTCACCAGTTCAGGTTTAAACACGATAAAAAAATGTCAAATACGCTATTTGTCAAAATCATATCATTTTTATTGTTCTAGTTAGTTTTAGATCTGTAAAAAAAATTGAATTAAACGTAAATGATCTTTTTTTCTCTCCGCGTCTATAAGTTCGGGCTACAGGTATTTAATTACAGTTCAATTTTCGTAGAAAGGGACTTATCTGACAAACTAAAAAAAGTTTCTATATCTACTTTCAAGTGTTCATACTTCAAGTAACGTTATCTGAAGCTGTCACTTTTTATAGATATTATCAATGCCAAAATATAACACTAATAAAAATATCAACTATTGTTCCAAACATTTATGTTTGTATTTTCTAATATGTCCTTATAAAAATTGCACTATACATTAGTGGCGTAGGGATAGTGAAGGTAGAATTCTGAGGAATTTATATCAGTGTTTTCGTAGGGGTAGAGTGTGAAACAATTTAGGAAAATATACCCCTGTACACCCAGCCAGTAGTCGAACCCCAAAGTCCCACTTAGCAGTAAACTAAACTGGATGAGCTTGACATCCAGCCCGCATGTCCAACGGTGTAGGTGGATGGATTATACATGTAACGACTATTTCAATATTCTTTTCAAGTAATGTGAAAGTAGGATATTATTATTATTAGCACCGCGTCTTACTACCCGTTCGGGTTATACGCACTTACGCTAATGTGTAATAGTAGGGTGATTGTGAGATAGGACCTACAATTTAACGTGGGATCCGAACCACGGTGGAGGCCTGGCATTCCACACATTCACAAGTTGTGATTAATACACGCCTTGTAAGAGGTGAAGGAAGGGTTTGGCAATCAGATAAATCTGTGCCGGGACTGAGGATTGAACCCCGCACCCTCAACACAGAAGTCTGATACCTTACCCCTAGACCACCAGGTCACCTACAAAGTAAGATATTAAAGACCTACCTGTTTAATCAGTCGGACAAATTACACCTGGGCAAGGGAATTCACAGTATTTTAATAATTATTCATCACTCGAAGGCATAATGTAAATTATGTCAAACACACAACTTGGACAGTAATCGTACGATTCGTTCACCCTGAAAGATAGCAGCCTAACCTCTCTTGTTTCCACTATGGTGCAACGTATACGACACGGCCATAGTGTAACCCTTCAAGGTAAGACTGTATGACCCGCTTCAGTGGCCGAATAGTCTAACCGCTAACGAGTCACTCTCGTGTTGGACTGGCCCGTTGATGACAGGGAGATCGGAGTTTGAGTCCTGGTCGGATTTAATAAGTTTTTTAACTACCCGCCTCGGTGGCGTACTTACCTAACGCGATAGTTTCGTGTCTAACTAGACTGGCGAGGACGGAGAGATCGAGGTTCGAATCTCACTTGGGTAAACTAGGGGGCGGTTTTCCCTAAATGATTTTCCACTCTCCCCCCCAAGCAAGTGCGGGTTCACTTCCTCTATATCTAATCTTTCTAATTCCTAACCCATTAGCGTAATTAGTACTTAAGCGTATAGCTCGAACGGGTAGTAATACGCGGTGTTACATAAATAAATAAATTTCAAAATTGTTTCCCACTCTCCTTCCACGATAATGCAGGTAGATTACCTCTCAAATGCTTCTTTATTCATCACTACTCTTATAGCGTCAATTACCATACATGCGTGTAACCTGAACAGGTAGTAAAACGCGGTGATAAAAACATAGTGAGCATACCTTGCTTGCTTTCACTGTGGTGCAGCGCTTATGATAAGGTCATAGTGGAATCCCTTAAAAGGTAAGACTCGATGATTTCACTGTAAACGGAGTATACATTTGATGGCATCGATAGGTGTAACGATTATTCCATAATTATAAATCGGATTCCCTGGTTTCAGGTATTATCACCAATAATTAAAGGATACATCCAATCAAATTAGTCGTCCATGTCTGCGGTAGTGGATAGCTTTGAGCTAAAGCTGGACTCAAAAGGATTCATCGGGTCCAGCAGTCAGATGAAAAAAAATACAATATTTAGGAGCTAGTTCAAACTTTAGCAATATTTGAATATGGATTTTGGTAGGAAAATAGATTTAAAATTAAAACATATTTTTCCTGTCATAATTTTTGTCATGTTATTAGTTCACCTTATGTAAAAACATCCACTACTAATTTAGCTTAGTTCTACTAATCAAAACACCTTAAAATTAAAATTAAATATTTTATAAAGTAAATTGAACATAACCTATTTCTATATTTAATTCACTTTATGTAAAAAGCTCAACCATTGATCTAGTTTAGTTCTACTAATCAAAATATTTGTAATTAAACTTTATTATTAAATTTATTAATTCTACCCTCAGTTTAGTTCATTTTATATAAAACAATAGTTATTATAGTGTGTTGATCTAAGTACTTTTAAGCTAATTATTTATTAAATCAAATATTGTTTAATTAGTTTAAGTATATTTTTATTGAATTATACCTTACTTATAAATATAGTTCATTACATATTTTATAGGTATTGATAATATCTATCAAAAGTGACAACTACAGATCACATGAGTTGACATATGAATACGTAAAGGTTGATCTAGTAACTTTATTAGCTGACAGATAAGGCCTTTTCTATGAAAATTGAACTGTAATCATATTTGTTTGTGTCAATAAGTTTAACACCAAGATCATTAGCGGCTTTATCTATGAGATATTTGGGAGGGTAGTTTAGAGTGAGTGCGCTAGAATATGCTTGGAGGGATGAAAAAAACCACAGTGACTAATCACCTGTTGAAAACCACCCTCGATCCAGATTCGAGCCTCGACTTTTCCAACACCACCAACTCAATCTAAATCCCTCCTGAAACCTCATACCACGTGACCTTTAGTGATGGTAGTTTTAATTTTAGCCCCAAATTCTAGTCCAAGAATTTATATATTTACACTTTTGTTTAGAATGTGCACGATAAGTTTCCCAGATGAAAAAAAAAAATCAACTTTTTTTTTTCCTATCCTCTCTCCACGTTAATACGGGTGCCATTCATTGTATACAAATACAACCCTAATGAACCATATGTATTAGGTTGTTAATGGCCATCGTCAAAACGATCAAATTAAATGAACTGCTGTAGATAGAATTGGCCCTGTTTTTGACTCCAAGCTACCACCAACATTTTTCCTCCCAAGGTGGATTGGGCAATGGTAGCCTAACATAACCTCGTTATCCTCTCACTAAGAATTCATTTTACCTCGGACATAAATATATAGTTCAGCTGGATGGCTTAGGGTGCGGCCAGACTGGGCGAGCGACTAAAATATAAAATAGAACACATTGGTTGTAATGAGAGGTGGCCAGACTGGAGCGAGCGCGCATGCTTGAAAGATATTATTATATGTTGGTTAATTGAGTGCTAGGAAAACTTCTCATTTTGACATTTTTATTATTATCGATAGGTTTAGCACACTTGCTACTAACGGCCTGGTTTAATTGGTAAGATCATAAACCGTACCTATATATATGTATATATATGTAAAACTGGTATGTTAAAATACTTCAAACCCGCCTCGGTAGCGTAGTTGTCTAACGCGCATGTCGTGTTGAGTCAGACCACCGAGGACGGGGAGATCGAGGTTCGAATCTCGGTCGGGTGAACTGGGGGTGGTTTTTCCTAAATGGTTTTCCACTCTCCCTCCACGCAAATGCGGGTTCACTTCCTCTAAATTCAACCTTCCCAATTCATTAGTGTAATTAGTACATAAACGCATGACTCAAACGGGTATTAAGACGCGCAGTGATACGTGAACTTTTTGTTCACGTATCCCCAGATAATATCTAACTATATTATAGTTAAATTTTGTAACCTCAAATTTGGTGTTGCATAATGCACGTTACCAAGTACGTAAAATGCGGGGTTGGGGGTTTGTACCCCCTGGAATTTGATTAGCCCCCACTATGAGGGGTCCATATACACGCATACGTATAAAAACTTATATTTGCTAAAGGTATATAGTAACATTTTCTAGAAGACCCTTCCTTTAAAAAATTAGCTTCCTACACCTTTAAAGTTCTACATACATACGCATATATACATATAAATACATACACATATATATACATGTACACATACACATACACATACATACATGTACATATACACATACATATATACATGTACACATACACATACACAAATATATACACATGTACATATACACATACATATATACATGTACACATACACATACACAAATATATACACGTACACATGCATATAAACATACACATACATATACATACATACACATACATATACATACATACACATATATACACATACACATATATACACATACACATATATACACATACACATATATACACATACACACATACACACCCTTACATTTTACGTTCCACCTAAAATGTCTTCGCGTACCCCCGGAGGTGCGAGTACCACAGGCTGAACACCACTGCCCTAAGGGACAAAAGGTGGAGTGGTGTCCAACAGTTCAATTATTAACACGTTCATCAAACCTACCCACTAGTTAACCCACCCTCGATTGCAAGTGACAAAATATACAACCCGGGGCAGGTTTACGATGTAACAACGGCTCGTGACGTCACGAGACGGGCGTGGCCAACATATCTGACAATGAGAAAGGTCCCTTGATTGAATTGGGTCCGTCATTGTAGGTTCTTTCGTATACTTGACCAGCGTGGGTGTCGTACAATCATCCCATTGTTATAGTAAAAAAGAGTTTACTCAAATTATACTACTATAAAGTCACAAGGCTGACTCACTCACTGACATTAATGTTTACCCACTTCCAGATGAGATAGAAACTTGAAATTTGGCTAACTTATAGCTTCTAGACTGTAACCGACAGGAAAATTCAAAGAAGTTAAAAAAGTTAATTTTAACCTCCAAAAAAAATTCAAAATGACGGAGCAACTTTAAGGTCGGTGTGGACCTTTCTTTGGAGGTCCTTGTGGCTAAACGGTAAGACCTATCAAAAAACGGATCTGGAATTACATTAGTTTACATCCACTTGCAAAGCGAGTAATAGTATAAAATCCAAGTACAATACAAATCTCAAAGAGTAGGATTCGATTGTGACGTGTGGGAACGTGGCCAGAAGCTTCAGTCTCGTCTTGTCTGGTTTACCAAGAACGTGGAAGGTCTAATTTCCGTTTATTAACCGGCAGAATTGGAATTTTTTCCTCCCCCTTTAATCTATTTCTCACTTCTCCCTTCCACCATAAGCAAATACGAGTACATTTCCTTTAAATTCTACGTTCCTCGTCCCTACTCCATTAACGAAGTTAATTGTGGGTCACTCGTACTATCAAATGTGAAGTTAATGCGTTCACAACATAAAACACTCTTTATGTATGCTTAGCGCAAACAATTGTTGATTCCGACTAACAAATTAACCCTAATCATCATCATCATCACCATCATCATTATGGACTGTTTTCAGTCTGGGGCTGGGCCACAGACAAACATAAACCAGACCCACAGTCTCCAGGTTAAAATGGTTGCGTTCATTGTCAGAGCTTGTCTCCTTCAACACGAGGATCGCTGTGCGCAGTCCCGAATGACAACATCGCTATCAAGCGGGCATTAAAAAAAAAAGTTCACTTCAAAGATGGTTTAAATAGACAACAGACAAAAATTGCCTTCTAGTGTCAATATGCCGGCTTTCACAAAGTTAGGTTCAGGTAGCAGCCCCACCTCCAAACTAGATTAATCAGATTGCAAATTACAAATAAAGCGTAGAACACAATCGTCCTTTATTTGTTGAAGCGAGTGTTTGAAAATTGTCTGGTTGTAAACAATCTTCAAATATCGTCGACTAATTACTTTAATGAAAAGTTTTGGTCATTGAAAGGGGGTGAACTGAGGGGGCGGGATTGCCGGTACCAGAACTATTGTGTTCAGACCGCAAAGTTTGGAAACTTACTATTCATCTTGTAGCCTTTACAACACGATTTGAAAGGGATTAGTTTTATTTGCAAGTGCTGTTATCCCTCAGGACTGCAACTAGCGGTCCCCATTGCCCAAAGACTCAACCTGGATCAAGGAGAGCAGCGAACCTCACGTAAGGCTGACTCTTTGGTGAATACCTTGTCTGTGGGCATGGCGCTATACTTTAGGTCCAAAACATAGTTACTTCCACGCGACTCGGACAGCGGCAAAACTGAGACTATTCTCGAACTGCGAACAAAATACTAAGAGCTCGATATACTTCTCGGATTCAATATTTAACACCCTAAAGGAGGGAGGTTGCTTCCCCCTTTCTGTTGTGTCCTCAGACCAATCATAAAATGAACCAGATCCTTTGGAGGGATTGCGGGGGTGAGGGGGGGAAATAACGTCATATTAAGTTAAACTATGGCTGAAATAAGTAATAAGCTCATTCAGCGTAGGGTGTTTGCTGTTTCTCAACCATATTTTGACTACCGGTAATAAATGTCACACATTACTGTTTCCATTATATAAACACGAACGATAACAAATAAAAACAAGCAAGGATTAAGCGGGTGCTTACAAATCATTAATTATTCAGGTTAATTATAATATGGTCAACTAACGCGGGGCGCAATAAAAATAAACCGAACATATTCAGAGCTCTTTCAAGTCTTTCTCTTATTTCCGACGTGTTTAATTTGTTTTACATAGCCAGGGGGCTGTCCATAAATTACTTAGGGTTTTTTTTTGGAGAGGAGGTAAAGGGGGTTTAGTATTTTCTCACATTTTCCTACGATGGGGGATGGGGCTGTCAGAATCCATCTTACGTAAAGTTTTATTATCAATGTTTATGGTGAGACGAAATTACGCTGATGGTTTTAAGAATTATCAGGGTTATATTTATAAGAGTACCCGCATTTGAGTAAAAACCATTTTGGGGGTAAAACCTTAGTACACCCGACCGAGATTCAAACCTAGATCTCCCCGTTTCGTCTACTGCAAGAGTAGCGCATTAGACCACACGGCCACCGAAGCGGGTCTAAAAATAATTAAACGATTGAACTAATATAATTTAACGAATCATAAAAAAAAGTAAGATATAGGGGGACGGGGTGTGTCAAAAATATATTTTAAAAAACCTTACGTTACTCTGAACTTTAGTACAGTCTGTTCACCAGTCTAGATCTACATTTATCATTCACCTGGTACACTTTCTAAACTGTTATCTGTAGTTCATATGAATTAATTAACTAGTTGGCACAACCATAAACATTTTAGAGCTTGAATAGATTCTCATCACAACATGTGTTTTGCAAACTTTCCTTCCTCTCGTCTTCTATAACCCCATTCCCACCCATTTAACTTCCATGTTTTACCCTTGGATCGTTTGTTTGCATATGACAAGAGATAAAGCCGTAACATTCGTTTATGTAGCGTAGTTATTTTATTGTATGTTTGTTTGGAGTGTTTTACACTGTGTTCGTGCGGCGCGTAACTTCCATATTTAGAATAGGTTGGGAGGGGGGGTTGAGAGCTGAGAATGGACGAGAGACTTATTGATCTATGAGAGATATTTCCGGAAAATCGGTCGTAGAGGTTGATTGGGAGAACGCTGAAGGGTCGGAAGGATGTTGGGTGATAGGGTTTTTTTTATCGAAGGGGTGCAACTGCCCCATCCCCTTCACCCTCCCTTTTCATGAGAATGGACGGAAGCGCGATTAATGTTTTTTCTACATGTNCAACAAGAAGCTTGTTTTTGTCTTTCGAACTAAATGAATTCGATTATGGACAAAAGAAATCAGTCTCTTGTTTGCCAGTGACAAGGAGGTCAGGGTTTGAATCCCGGCTAGGCGGGTTTTTTCCCCTTGGTGTTTTCCCACTCACTCTCCACGTAAATGCAGTTGTATTCCCTCTAGAATTCTACCTTCCTCGACCGTACCCCCAATGAAGTAATTAAATGCGTAGTCTCCGGACGGGTGGTAAGATGTCGCGTGGATTATGTGGGGTGTCACTTATCGAATTAAATTACCTTAAAATAATAATTAATCAGGCATAATGGAGTGTGAGATTAAGTCACATTTTGTAAAGTTTGCTTTACCAATTCAGTTCAGTTTAATGTAATATTTATTACTTCACCTATTAATTTTGAAAGTATACATATTTAACTTGGCAATTATTATAAAATTGTCTTCTAACGATTCTTTAAGACAAAATATTGTATAAAATAATAATTTACCAAACAGTTATTTTTAATCTAAAAGGTTTTTAGTTGGTGTTTTTTATTTTTATAATTTAGGCTTATCATTTTGTGTAAAAGGAAAATACTACATAATGTGAGCCCACAATCCAGCCGTACCGACCGAGCGGCCGTCACCATTAGCGATGATAGTGCCAACATTTGCGGATAGAGGGTGTCATGTGATCAGCACAACTCACCCTCCAAACCTTAATCTAAGTTTTCTAGACCGTAGCTACTTTTTTTTTTATTCAAGCAGCTCCTCATTGGTCCTCACGAAGCTGAGTTTGACGCAATTCCGGACCCACTGTATAACAGAAAAATTAGGAAAACGCTGAGTATCGAACCCGTGACCTCTAGATCCGTAGCCAGGAACTATGACCACTAGACCATAGAAGGGGGCTATATAAAAAAGTGTTTATAATTTAAAATCATAACATTTATCACACTGAAAAACTTAGATTAAGTACATAGGAATGAAATTTCATTTTTCACCAAAGTGACTAATGTTATAAAGTCATATACAGTATTTGGAATTTAAAACACGAGAATTTGAGATTGATGGAGAAAATAAACGCAGTGGAGCAACCCAATGTTTCGGGAGTATGGATAGAGGGTAACACATGTATGAGTCTTTTTTTTTTAGAAATTTCCTGTGAGAGTGAAGGCCAGAGCCATAACTATGACTAATGGAATTTGATGGCTCTCAAGGAAAATAAAAAATTGTTAAAAAATGAAAACCATATTGTTGCTCATATTACTAAAAAATAAAATTTAGCGCCCAGTGCACGTGACGCACCTACCTCATCCTAGTTGCGCCACTTGACTGACCTCAATTTTTAGGATATAAAAATCTGTCATAAAAAAGTTTGGTTGATAATAATAAAAAAAAGGTTGGATATCGGTAAATGCAGAGTGCCAAGAAAATCTTCTCGGGGACCACTTTGGGCACCCGTTCCATAGATTCGCTACTGTACCTCTGCCTTATATAATGTGTAAGATCTATCGATGGTAAATTAATAGAAGATAAACCCTATTTTCCGTGTGTATCATAGCTAAGCACAAGTTGAGTCAGTTGTTTTTATTAACCAATAAATAACTGCTACATTGGATTTATTTTTTTCCATGGGGGATTTTTTTTTGCCACCGCTCCCTATTACCAATTCGGGCTATACACTTATATATTATTACAATAATATGGTAGGGATCAGGAAGATTCAATTTAGAGGAAGTGTACCTGCATTTACTTGGATAGAGAGTGTGGGAAACCATTTAGGGAAAACCACCCCCAGTACACCCGATCAGGAACGAACCACGATCTCCCCGTCATCGGTAGTCTAGTCTATTGCAAGAGTAGCGCCTTAGAGACCATGCGGCCACCGAAACGGGTTATGAGTGCACTCTATAAAATAGAGCTTCAACGTTGTAACTTCCCCCCTCACCCCCGGCCACGTCTCACTACCTGTTCGGGCTGTGAGCATTTAATAAATTATATTAAAGGTGTAGGGACAAGATAGGCAGAATTTAGAGGAAATGTGCCAGCATTTTAATGAAGGGAACTTTAAAAACAATTTATGAAAACGCTGCTCATAACCTCCCTCGGAGTTTTGAACCACAACCTCCTCGTCAGCGTAGTTAAATAATACATCGCGAAAGTGACGACTTGTATTATTTGGTTACCAAATGTCCTCGGGTGTATAGAATATCACAATTTGGTACCGTTAGGAGATTTTTGCTCATATTCGGTGTATCACTACGTTTTTCCAATCAACTATTTATTCTAATGTAGGTGCAGTTCAACTAAGCTATCTACCTAATACCTACCCATTAAGTCCAACCGTCAATATTATCGGTGTTAAATATTTTTAATATGACGCAAACATTTGTTAAACAATTTTATCACTCATTTCAGTGGCAGCATAATCTAAGTGACAGCATTTTTCAACCGGTGTGTTGCAAGGGTCAGCCGGTGTGTTTCAAGGGTCAGCCGGTGTGCCGCGAGAGTTTGGGGGGAAATAAAGAAGCGAGAAAAAATGTTGAGTAAAAATAAATCTTTTTAAATACATGATCATTGATCAATATATATATACTACCCTCAGTACATCCTACTAAGATTTGAACCTCGATCTCCCCGTCATTAGCAGTCTAGTCTATTTCGAGAGTAGCGTCTCAGAACATGCGGCTACCGAAAAGGGTATTAGGAAAGTTGAATTTAAAGGAGGTATTACCACATTCACGTAGCAAAAGAGAGTGGAAAAGCATCTAGGGAGAACACACCTCAATAGGTATACATTCGACCGGGATACGAAACCTTATCTCCCCGTCAACAGCAGTACTATTGCTAGACTTTTAGATAGTAGTTTTCCAAGCTATATATATATATATACATACTCGCTTTGCTTGTTGGGGGCTCCGGCCCCAAACCCCCGGTGAGTTTTCGTTGCAAGTGGATGTAAACTAATGTAATTCCAGCGTTGTTTGGAAATTAAAAAACTGTGCAAAATGTGCAAAATGTACCTAAAATAAAAAATCTAACTCTATCTTAGGTATAACCGATGGAGATACGACAAAAAGTAGTAGGACCAAACTTGTGGATCTCGCCAAATCCGTAGCTGCTGGTGCAATCAGTTTTTTGATAGGTCTTACCGTTTAGCCACAAGAGACTTCCAAAGAAAGGTCCGCACCGACTTTAAAGTTGCTCCGCCATTTTGAATTTTTTTCGGGGTTAACAACTAAAATTTTTAACTTTTTGTAACTTTCCCGTCGGTTACAGACTATTAGCTAAGAGAGTGCCAAATTTCAAGTTTCTAGCTCATCTGGAAGTGGGTAAACATTAATGTCAGTGAGTGAGTGAGTCAGCCATGTGGCTTTATAGTAGTATAATATATATATTATACTAACTTAATATATATATGTATTTTAATTTTGTGCTATTTATATATATATATATATTTAATAGCACATTTATAGCCATAGAACTTTTAAACACAATCTAAATCTTTTTTTTTTAATGATAAAATTTCTCCTTAAAAACAGATGGTGTGTCTTAACAATTTCAGAGCCCTGTTCAGTGTTCTGTGAGTTTAAAAAGTTTGAAAATCACTGATCTAAGACGTCTAGCAATAGTTCTGCTGGTGATGGGAAGATCAGGCTTCAGGCTTCGTATCCCGGTCAAATGTACTGGGGGGGGGGGGGAAAGGGGGGGGG
>CABFWO010000131.1:187364-216189 GCA_902155825.1 Timema genevievae
GGGGGTGGGGGGGGGGGGGGGGGGGTAGACTGGTAAATTTCGAGCGCCTGGAACTACAAATATGATGACCCTTAGCCTTTAATATTAATATCCACAGCTCAAGCTAAGTTGCAATGTAAACTGAAGTGGTGAGATTAAATATTTATATATTTATTATTATTTAGTTTAATTCCGAGGACATTTCAGCTACATTATCAATTAATTGTCTCCCTACTTTCTACTGACACAAGAAAAAATTAGCCTAGATGTTTGGACATTAGCTGGGTTGATATTATATTTAAGCTTGTAAAATAATCCTCCACTCGTTACTTGGGTAGATCACTAAAGAGATGATTTTATGTCGATTGATAAACAACACCAAGAAACAACAAACAGAATGGTTTTAAATTTAATGCTATCATATATGTTAACAAAGTAAGTATTCTGGTCACTTTAATATTAATCACTGGAACTTTTATTAAAATTTAGTTAAAAAAGATATTTAGAATTGAATGCATATATTTATTTTAGTTTAAATAGCTGTGGTAGCCTGAATCAAAACGCTCCACCAGGATTTCGCCCGGTGGACCAGTCTACCCCCCTGACTGGGGGATTGGGGGGGGGGGGNGGGGGGGGGGGTAGAAAGTCCCTAAAGATTTGTTTTGTTACTTCTCCCTGTTTCTCACACAAATTTAACTCCACCACTTCTGTATGAAATAACAATGTTTTTATTTCTAAGAGTTTAATAATAGGTCTTAACATCATGTTTTAAACCTACAATTTTGCCATTCGACCCCCCTCCCCCCCACGAAATAATAATTAAATTCTTTCTACGCCAGTACTTATCTCATTTGCGTAAACACTATGAGGATAGTAATGTATGTCGGTAGTAAAATGTTGGATACACAAATACATAATCAGATATCCATGTATATATAACTAATTAATTAACTAAATAATGGCTGGGATCTTTCGCGTAGTTTGCGGAAAGATTAGTCAGTACTAATGTGCACTTACCCAAGAGAAGACCGATCGTACTAATCGTATATCCTTTCCGTGGAGGTTATTTACATGTCCAGATGAGATGAGGGGGTTATTATAGTAAATATGACGGGGTGGAGCCAATGAAGATCTTAACCTAACTTAAGCCTAATTAACCAAATATTGGTGACCATAATAATAATTCCGCTTTCGAGAAAAAAAATCCTCCATTACCAGGCGGGAATCGAACCCGTGACCTATAGGTTAGCAGTCGAGGGCTCTGGCAACTATACCATTAGCCGGCTATGTATATTTATAGCACTGCGTCTTATTACCCGTTTGGGCTATAATCTAATGTACAGATTACACTAATGTGTTAGGGATTAGGAAGGATGAATTAAGATGATTTGTACTAGCGTTTGCGTGGAGAGAAAAAGATAGATTGGAAAACCATTTAGGAATAAAACAGTCTCAATATACACCCGACAGAGATTCTAACTCCAATCTACCCGTCGTCGGCAATCCGGTATATTACGAGAGTGACGTCTTAGGCCATTCGACTACCGAAGCGGGTTGCACTCCATCTCTTATTAAGGTGTATGGTTAATAAGTAGGCCAACTCACTGTGGCTGACAAAATAAAGATCCTCACACAATTACTAAGCATCTTGAAAAAACTTCGTCTGGGATTGAACACTGGATCCCTCTAGGGCGTGTTAGAGTTCCTCCACGAAAGCTGATTTAGTCCCCCTTTCAATAAAAGACACTTAATTCTATGTTCGAATTCCTCCACTTGGTGGGTTGGGGGGCAAGGGGATCTAATTACTTCACTTTGGTTGCGGGGAGGTGGAAAGGAGGAAGGGGGTTTGAGTTCCTTCTTGACACCTGAAGGAATGGATTATAAGTATAGTCTTTCTAACTTAACCTAACCTTTCATGCGTTAACGAATTTCGTTTTTATTTAATTTTGTAATTCAATGTGCAAAGATCTCCCCCACCTTTAGGTGTCGTGAAGGAACTCGACCATCATTATCGGACTAATTATCTCCGTGGAGGAACTCGACATCCCCGCCCTCTACACCGGCAGCTTCGAAAGGTAGCAAGAAAGAAGAAAGAATTTTTTTTTTGTAGACGCGTACGTCCCAGAAGAAGAATATGTATGTATCATGTTTTATAGAAATTCGTGAATTAGATAAAAATAAGTAAAAGTGTAAAAAAAATCTTTATATAATCGAGATTCTGACATTCGCCAATCCCTCCTCATTCAACTAGAAATGCTTGTTATAATATGCTATACTGGGATATTGGTTGATCACCGAGACTAGACTAGTCAATTTTGAATCACTACCATCGATCGCCATAGTTCCTAGATCAACCTGCATCCCTACCCAATAAATGAACATCGGTGGTCGTAAAAAAAAAAATTATCGTTTGAAAAGCTGGGAGGACGGTAGGGAGGGAATTAAACGACGTCAATTTCTCTCGTCAAGCTGTCAAAAAATGACTCAATACGGTTTATTTCACAGCGTTTGCTGGAATCGATTCCTGATAGGTCCTAACCGTGCATCCAGCAAAGAATTATCAGGTTTTTAACTGAAGAGAAAAACGATCAAATGAAGCCGTGAGCATGTTGATGCTTTTGCAAAATGTTAATGTATATGACACTTTTTTATTTCTTTGATCCACGCTTTGCTACCCGTCCAAACTATATGTATATTTGAACTATTGTGGTAGGACTAGAAAGGTAGCATATGCATTATTTACAATTAGACTTTAGTTACTACGTTTCTGTATGAATCGTTGTATTTTATTTAGGAATTATGCACTATGCGCTATGCATTGTTCACTATTAGTTAAGCACTATACATGAATATAAACCTAGCCTTATTTATGCAACTCAGAGATCAAATGAGAGTTGATAGGCTATTTAAGTGTATTTTTTATTTGCGAGTGAAACACTATTTACCTTCCTAATGTAAACACATAAGATGACTGAAAACATACCTAAATTTAATATGCAAATTCAAGATGTATAAGTGGATTGTTGATCTTTCCAAAACAGTAGTTGCCAAGGAGACTTACAAAGAAGATTTATATATTTTAATTGTTACAAATTTAAGACTAATATGTAAATACACTAACAGTAGTTATTTTTCGACACTGCCTTGCTCATTGATGAGATAGCATGGTGGTGGTATATAGTTTAACTTGTATTATGAAAGATAAGGCATACAACAGAAGAAGTCCCATCTCGATCCGTGGAGAACATTTTGAGTTTACTGTCTTCAAAGAGACAGACAGGATTTAAAGCACAGACAAATTTAGAGTTTTGTTATGCGTATGAATACCAATCAAAAGTGATAACTGTATATCACATGACTTTACGTAGGAATGCGTGAAAACAGATCTAGTAACTTCCCTATATGTCAGATAAGGCTATTCCTAGTAAAATTGGAGTGCACCCGCATTTAGGTAGACCGGAGGTGGAAATTTTCCTCAGTGGTAGCTTGCAACCTACTAAGTAGGTTAAGTGGGCTGGATTGGGAAAGGGGTACTTAGAGCCAATTACGTTACATACAGCGTGATTGAGAAGTCCCTGTACCCCTAACCCATATGACATGTAAGCTGTGTGTTTCAGCTAGCCGTTACTTGCTAGCAAAATTCCCAAACGCAATGAATGTCCCGTGCAAAGGTTATGTTTACTGATGAATGTGTGATCTATCACATTTCATGCTCCAGAAATGTTTCACTTCCGGGTTAAAGAGAATCCTCATTTCACGCGTGAGGAATGCACCACACGGAATGATATGGGCTGGGATAACATCCGATCATTTTTTCGAACCATGGTTAATCCCACATATTCAAGAGAAGGATATTATGGAACGTATGCGGGTGGACTACAGCAAGATGGAACGACCGTTTATGTTGTTAGGCCACTGGGTTGGCCGTGGGTCTACAGCATCGTCAGCCACATTGAAATGGCAACTGGGTTGGCCGTGGGTCTACAGCATCGTCAGCCCCATTGAAATGGCCACTGGGTCGGCTGTGGGTCAACAGCATCGTCAGCCCCATTGAAATAGCCACTGGGTTGGCCGTGGGTCTACAGCATCGTCAGCCCCATTGAAATGGCCACTGGGTTGGCCGTGGGTCTACAGCATCGTCAGCCCCATTGAAATGGCCACTGGGTTGGCCGTGGGTCTACAGCATCGTCAGCCCCATTGAAATGGCCACTGGGTTGGCCGTGGGTCAACAGCATCGTCAGCCCCATTGAAATAGCCACTGGGTTGGCCGTGGGTCTACAGCATCGTCAGCCCCATTGAAATGGCCACTGGGTTGGCCGTGGGTCTACAGCATCGTCAGCCCCATTGAAATGGCCACTGGGTTGGCCGTGGGTCTACAACATCGTCAGCCCCATTGAAATGGCCACTGGGTTGGCCGTGGGTCTACAACATCGTCAGCCCCATTGAAATAGCCACTGGGTCGGCTGTGGGTCAACAGCATAGTCAGCCCCATTGAAATGGCCACTGGGTTGGCCGTGGGTCTACAACATCGTCAGCCCCATTGAAATGGCCACTGGGTTGGCCGTGGGTCAACAGCATCGTAAGCCCCATTGAAATAGCCACTGGGTTGGCCGTGGGTCTACAGCATTGTCAGCCCCATTGAAATAGCCACTGGGTTGGCCGTGGGTCTACAGCATAGTCAACCCCATTGAAATGGCCACCACAAAGCCTCAACCTTATTACACCTGACAACTCGTTGAGGGGAACAATCACGGCCTAGGTGTCAGACGAATAATTGCGCAACGCTGCGGAGGAGGCCTTTCGAACCATCACGTCGGACATGCTGCGACAGATGTCAAAGAGAACGAGGAGGCGCTTGTATAAATTATTTGAACATATTGGAAACCACTCACTAATTATGACATATTTCAACGTATTTTTATAACAGCCAATGACATATTTCAACATTAATCATATTTATAACAGCCACTAAATGACCGACCAACCAGTGACTAAATGACATATATATAACGGAAGGTCAAATAAATTCGGATATATCAACATAAAATTATATAATGTGCTTTGTTTTATTATCTAAACCATTCTCTTTACCTATATGTACTTAATGGATGATTCAGAGATTAAAACTAGTTTTTCGTGACAATAACAAAACCCTGATCATCGACTTTAGCTTCAACTTTTCTTCGCATGTTTCAAGCTCCGCTTCGACTTCATTTAAAAAGGGACTTTTTTTTTTACCAAAAGTAATCTCAACTATTCTTGAACATCTGACGTGGGCATCTTTAAATTTGAAGAGGACTTTTTATTATTTGCTTAAAAAGTTTCTGTCCTTATGCTCATGACAAAACATTAGAGAACTATTGAGACCCGCTTCGGTGGCCGCATGGTCTAACGCGCTACTCTCGTGTTTGACCAGACTGCCGAATACGGGGATATCAAGATTCGATCCCGGTCGGGTGCACTGAGAGTGTTTTTTTTCCTAAATGGTTTTCCATTCTCTCACCACGAGTGCACTTCCTCCAAATTAAACCTTCCTAATTCCTAGCACATTAGTGTTATTAGTACATAACCATATAAACAGGTAGTAAAAAGTTGTACTAAAAAATGTGTTGGGATTTACTTTGTGTAGAAAATTATACTAAACGTATTTATTGAAACAATTTTTTTGAGGGGGAGCGGGTAGTAAAATTTGTTATAAAAACAGCAATGATATCGCGTTTTTTTTACATCCCATATCAACCCTAGCAATACTAAATGGTTGGAGGGTGGTTGAACCCACCTCTCAATATGTTATAATATTAATACTAATTTGAATTAATTCAACTTTCATGTAGTTATCCAAGGGGTCATCCATAAACCACGTAAAAAAATTTTTAACCAGCTTCTTCTTCAAGTAACACCAAGTAAACATTTAGTCTAATATCCCCCTTTCCTCCTCTACAACTTGTGCTACGTAACTTTCACATCAAGAGAGAGTGTCATTATTTCATATGAAGGATTTTGTGGCACTAAAAGTGAGACTCAGATTTAATACGCGGGAGCTATGTTTCTAAACGGTGCAAATATGAACAATAATATTAGTTTATCAACATTAGAATTAAAATATAAGATCTGCGTTGCGTAACACTGTGATGTAACTACCATGTAACACAGTGTACACACTATCCCCCCTTTCCCCCTCTCTCAACAGCGTTACGTGGTTTATGGATGATCCCTAATAAGACGCTTACTTACGCAGCAATTATAATTTTGTTTGTCTTCGATCACAGTTATTTTTAGGTAGGGCCAGTCGAACCTTCCCTTAAAAAGGCATGACTCTTTTTTCATATCACTTGTGGCAGCACTGTTTGCAGGTAAGAATGGCAGCACTTTATATTATGAACCAGTTAACATATGTTTTTAACCTATTCGAAAGGTAAAGACAAATGTCTGTGAACAGACAATTGTGAACCAAATAACGACTACAAATAATGATAAGTTTTTCAATTTTATGTTCTTTTATAAAATGAAGTAATTTTTAATCATTTTTACAGTAATGATTATTAATTAAAAAAAGGTAAGAAAAATAGAAACAAATTATAAGAATGAAGCTTGGATAAATAGATATTTTAAATCAAAGGGTGGGTTCTAGTAGCTCATTAGAAAAAACCTGGGACAAAACATAAAATAAGATTGCTTGGGTTAAGCTTATGGTATGGACTAGAGCAAGTTGTTATATTATTGATATGTCTCAGTCTAACTTATGGCTCTCACAAATATGAAAGTGGCAGAGGTACGAACGATACTAGTAATAAAATTCAGGATACACCCAGTCCTCGTGAAGGTATTTCTTTTAGGGTCAGTTGGTGTATGAACGATACTAGTAATAACATTCCATATACAGTCAGTCCTCGTAAAGGTATCGCCTGTAGAGTCAGCTGGTATGTACATTCCGGTGTGTCTTGCAGACTGATGTGCAATAGTACCTTCTGGCTCAGCGAGGAAAGCAACAGGAAACTACCTTGCCCCTCATTTCCCTAGTACGCCTCCTCAATGCTGCCCAGGTTTTACAGCTGACGGTAGAACTGTTGAGGATTAAAGCAGCCTTCATGTTGAGTACTAAATATACATACAAGGTTAAACTATGATGAATGGTTCCCTTGTGTTCTAAATCTTCAATTTTTTTAATTGTGACAGTACGTCACACGTAATTAATTGGACACATATGTTAAAGAGCTAGGGAGCATTCAATGACGGAATACGTGGGTATTGATGTACCCTTGTCATCGATGTGTAACCGTTCCAAATACTAGTACAAACACTTATTTGTTTACTAAATCAATTCACTTTGTAGTGAATCATACACAGTATTTTATAGACTCGCACAAACCGAAATAAAGCACTTTTGTCGATTCACGCACGAACACTTAGAAAAAAATAGCTTTTGTTTAAATACGATGTGTATTATTATACTCCCCCTCTACTGTTTACAAGGTTCTATAGTAGAACATCATGAATGGTCCTAATATACATTCCCATTCGACACAGCCCTGATTTACGATTCAGGACTCATAAAAGGCCCCCCCTCATTCCCCCCAACCTCCTTCCCTTGGGTCTGTTCATTCAAATAGTGTCGAGGGTACAAAATGATAATGGTCGACCAGTTGGAATATTCAAACAAATAAAAGGTGCGACACAATCGTAAATAATTTCTCATATAATATATTGTAGTAAGGAACGAAACATTAAAAATGTATATTATCAGCAAACTTCTTCAGAAATAAAAAAAAAGTTTTAAATCACTTCGCAAAAAAAAAGGGGGGGTAAATTTTCAAAAATTAAGTCATGAGTTAAGTAACTTCAAACTATTATATTTTATAAAAATATAAATAATTATTCTTATATATGATGTAAAATAGTTATCAGATACATATTTAGAACAAAAAATCCTTAAAAAAGCGTTTCTCGAAAAGAGTAATTAAATTTTCAAAAATTTACCATCAGTCTGTTATCCTTGATTTTGAAATCCTTCAAAACGTAATGGTATTTAGCTTCAGAGATCGACTGGCTTAATTCTTAGACTTACTTTAGTCAGTTTGGGAGAGCATCATAATCTCGTGGTTGAAAATTTTCACGAGTACAAAACTTTCTTTATGTGAATAAGTAAAAATCCGCTTCGGTGTCTGCATGGTCTAAGGCGCCACTCTCACAGTAGACAAGACCGCCGATGAAGGGTAAGTAGACGTTCGGATCTTGTTCAGATATACTGAGAGTAGTTTTTACAAAATGGTTTCCCACTCTCTCTCTCTCTTGCGCAAATGTGGCTACATTTAATATAAATATAACCTTCATGATCCCTAAAAGCATTAGCCTAGTAAGTACTCAAGTGTATAAACCGCGACGGGTAGTAAGACGTGGTGCTAAAGAAAGAGGTAAAAAATATAGCATATACAGATTGTACCATACATAACATGTGGGATCCACTTCAGCGGTGGACAGGAAACATAAAAACAATAAAAATAGTTAGTTACTATAAAAATTGAATTGTACAATGATTTATCTAACACCCTATATCTTTGAATTTTCCAAGATCCAATTCCTCTTTCCACCTCACGTTCGAAAAGTGGTTGAAATCACAACCTAGAAACAAGCTTCACACAACACACACAAAAGGTGCTCCACACGCGTCGTTTATTAATAAAGCAGCCAGAACGGTAGTGAAACCTCTAGGCTTCCCAAACAGATAACGCCCGTGTGTGTAGTGTGTTTGAAGACGTCAAGGAGGTTGTCTGGTTATCGGGGTGAAGGTAAAGGAGGAGAAAGGGAGCTAGGAGGGGGTGAGAGGTGAGCAGCCCACATCAGACGAGATTATGAAGCCGGTTGGATGTAAAAGGGATGCGAAGGGAGTATTCCTATTAACTAGCTGTCAGCTCGTGAAGGATCACTGAAAGACCGACGAGTTCAGGTGGGTTGACGGGCTGCAACACCCCCATACTCCACCCCTTCCCACTTGCTTCGTAGTATTACTACCCTTCCCGACTATCCGAATATATACACTAATAGCGCAATGGATGGTCTAGGGCAGGGATGAGGAACCTGCGGTCTATATGGCACATGTGGCCTTTTAAGGTGTTTTGTACGGTAGGCGAAGGTGGTGGGGACGAATGACAGGATAATAAAGATGCCATTAACTGATAAAGGAAATGTGAGACTAGGAAAGTGGAGGCCATGGGAATGAAGTTTGTGAAGAGCATGTTAGCTGTCACGAGGAGAAACATGATTAGGAATGAAATTATCTGGGAAAGAGTGGGGGTTACAGGGAGCACATGAGATAGTAGAGAAAGCAGGACTGAGATGGTATGGGCATGTAAATAGGATAGAAAAAGAGAGGACGCCAAAGAAAATTATGGAGATGAAGTATGTAGGGAAAAGATTGCAAGGGGGGCCCAAGAAAGATATGGGAGTAGCAGATAACAGAGTGTGCAAAAGAGAGGATAAGAATGGAAGTGATTAAAGGAGGAAGAATGGTGGAAGGATAGAGTAAGATGGATGCATTTTCTGTCAATTATGTAACTCCATCCTTTATAAATAACACATTCTCAAACTCAAACTGTATTCCTACAATATAATAAAATGAAATGTTTAGTTAACTTTTTAGATGTTTAGTTAGTAGATCTCCATTCTTGAGTGATTTTCTATTGCATACTATTTATAATCCTTAAAACAAATTTATGTATATTTCTAAGCATACTCGTACAATACAAATCTGCAGTTGAACCAAGATCCACGGAAAACAAACTCTAGAAAAAAAGCGAAAAAACTGCTTTTGTCAAATATTTTATAATTCATATATTCTTTAAAAAAGTGTTCCTCTATTAATATACAGTATAGTAAATATATACAAATATATACTAGACTAAAAAACTATTTACTCCTTTATAGTTTCCTAAAAAGAAATTAATCTATATTTAGAGAAATTACGTATTTATAATTTTGGCAAAGTTTACTGTAGAGTACATGAAGTGTACGGCCATTGGAGGGATCCGTTAAGTGACATGCGGCCTTCCAATAAAAAAGGCTCCCACATAGCTGATCTAGAACGTTAAAAATTATTTAGTAGAATATAAGGGAAACCATTTAGTAAAATTGGCCTTAGCACGTCAAGACAGGATTCAAACCCTAGAACTCCCGGTCAAGGGTAAACCAGACGAAATTGACGTAATAACCGCGTGTCCACAAGTGCGGTTGGAGGAGCTACACTAAAAGGGAGGATGGGTTTTTTTAATTCCAAAAATACGTCACGTTAAATACAAGCCACCTGAAATAATAGTAATTAAAATTAAAACACCGCTTCAGTGGTCACATGGTCTAAGGCGCCACTCTCGCAGTAGACTATACCACCGGTGACGGGGAGATTGAGGTTCGAATCTCAGCCAGATGTGTTACGGGGTGTTTTTTCACATGAGTGGCTTTACCTACTACTCTTCAGGCTAATGCTGTTGCACTTAATCTAAACTACCCTATTTACCTTGGGGTTTAACTTAGCCTAGTATTAGTAAAATAAATCTAAATGAATAGAACAAATAATATGTATACAGTAGTGTTCAATTTTGATTAGTAAGAAAATATCTCCAATACTCCAAAAGTGCAATTTTAATAAATAAATTAACGTATCTTCTACCTAGTTTTAAACTAATCCCTTAGCTTAGCGAGAAAGTGTGTTAATTTATTTAATTACTAACTCAAACATATTTAGCTATTTATGTTACATGACCCTGCAAGGTAAAATGTATTTGCAGCTTGGGCATGAAAAGAAAGATAAAAACTTAAATGAAAGTAAAAAAAATTAACATATTAATGAAAATACATAATGTACATAGCTAATGAAAGCCTTGGACTCGTTTCAAAGAACATTTATTTAATTTATTTTATATTAGGTTCTAATTGGGATAGTTTTGAAGAAAACAAATTACCAGTATCGCTAAATTACGTTCGCGTACCCCTAATAAATATATCGCCTACCTCCGGCTGAAAACCTCTGCTATACACGAAAACCACAAGTCACAAATCTTATTATTTTGAAACAAGGGCAAACGCGTACATAAATATTGAATTATTTAGGGGCAGGGATATAACTAGAGTCTTCTTTATAACCATTCTACCACGTTCGTGGACAGTTTGGTGTTCCTTACGTAGGTTATGGCTACAATTATTTTTATATAAAAAGCAGGAAGAAAAAAATAAGTCAAACGTGTCCTGTATATGCTACCAAAAAAAAGAAAAATAGAGAAAATAGATTAAAAATAATAGAGGGAGGAAAAAAGTTGAAACGCTATTAATTGCTAATTCAAGGTAACACTGAGTTACATCAAGTCAAATAATACTTAAAGAATATTAGTTTTTTTTTAGTCGATTTCAAATAACAAATGACAAGGAAAAAAATAAACTGCTCTTACAAACACATAAATAAATTTTAATTTTAACTTTTTATTCGACTTTCTTTATTGGTTTTGAATAAATTTTGGATATTGGTTGCTTATCACTTAAAATTAGTACTTCAGTAAAAAAGTTTTAACAATACTTAGCATTAAAATCAAAACAGCCCTAGGAACAAATAGTAGGCGGTGTCAAGAAACATCTTTGAGAGAATTAATTAATAATTTTTTTAAAAGTAGAGCCTGTACAATGAATTTGGTAGAAAGTACCTTTTGAAAGATCTTTTTTCCTACTAAAATCCTATTAAATAGTAGGATTCTGGTAGGGGTAAAGAAATAAGAACGGACTTCTTACCAAAATAAGTGTAAATACCACTTTCTTCCTTTTCGATGGGAATTTATATACATCAAATATTATATAGGAACTGTTATTGTTATTGCACGTGTACATAACTTTTAACAAATATAACTTGTAAATAAAACTTCTACAAAAATTAAACCCAAGGGTCGATCCAAAATATTATTTTCTCTAACTTCAAGCAGAAGTACTTTTGGAAGTGCTTGATTAAAATACAGTACCTATATGGGTGTACTACAGCCTGTCTGTGTTTCAAACAGGACATCACCCTATAAAAAGTCATGTTGTGCAAAAACCCTATATATGTATACATATATATATATAGAGAGAGAGAGTAGACCAGGACGGCCACTATCCAATGATCTATAATGTTTGCTATCCAGCACTACCCTCTTACAGAAGTCAAATATTTATCAAGGGGTGACCCACCCACCCCCATAATTGCAAAGCATACGGTGTACAGCAGTAAGGAACAGCTACCCCCATTACAGGTCTCCTTGGCCCACTGTGATCTAGTCTCAGGTAGATCCATCATAGAATAGCTAGAAACGGCCGTCATTCTGGAGTGAGTCCAGGACACAGCCATACGCACTCGAGTCCGATCTCATGGAACCATAAAATATGGCTCGCACGAGCCAGACTCCAACAAAACTAGATCGTTCATGGGGAGATCCGACCCACGTTCTTGTCTTGACAAGGAATCAGAATAAACGGATCGACTCTTAGAACAAATTGAAACTATCGCATGTGGGAAGGATCAAATTATTCAACTCGTGGAGCCTAGGTCTAGGGTGAACGGGTCTGGCTGCTCTTTGGTATATACCTAAAACTGATTTTTGTAGTAAATACATTCTGAAAAGTCTTTTTTTCTACCAGAATCATATACTTTAATAAGATGTTGGTAGTGAAGTACTTTTCATAACTATTTTCTTATCAAAATTTATAACTGAGCTCTTACAATAACTATAGATGATGAAGCACTCAGCTGAGGAAGATCCTTGTTTCTCCTAGACATTAAACTGATAACGGCGTATGTTTAAGATGAAAAGGCTCCCATCTCAGGAAGACTTTTGTTTCTACTCGCTACTAAACAGATAACGACGTAAGTTTAAGATTAAAAGGGTTCCAGCCTAGAATACCCACTTTTTCTACATTCTACTAGGCTGATAGTTTGAAAATATATTACATGAGGAGTCTACTTCTACTACAACGTGTGTGACGAGAGCCAATATAAGTTTGACTTTGCATCGGGGTAAATCTGAGGGCTCAATGGGATCGAACTCAAGCGTGTACGACCATGCTTTGGCGATTGATGAAGCATTGCTCGAAGTTACCACGTTCACTGACAAAATATGTTATTTCCCAAATATATTCCCACTATCCCTTCACGCAAGTTCTGGTACATTCCCCAAAACTCTACCTTAATTAGCGCTATACCATTAGCGTTATTAAATATACATATAGCCAGGAAGGATATTCATTATGGGCGGAGTAAAAATTAGAAAATAATTAAAGCCTAAACATGTCTCCTGAGGAATAAAAAAGAAGCCAGTTTAAAATAAATCTAACTAGAAAAATAAATTTTCTTTGATCATAGCAACGAAAAAATTATTATTTACGACTCAAACAATTCCTTTCAGAAGAACGAGCACTGACTCGATTTTAATCGTCAGAGAAGTGGATAGAGCTTGTGAAAATGTTTCCGTTACAGCAAATTAATTTCCTCCCCCGTCCATCATTAACAAAATGGTATCTACGGGGCTTTCTCGGTGCGTCGGTTCGGCTGGCTGTGCCACGCACCTCAAGTGCCCTAAAGGCACCCCCTCCCCCCCTTTCCACTCCACCTTCCTTTTTTACCTAGCCTCCATTTTTCATTTCCAAATTCTGTCTTCGGAAGGGAGGGAGAAAAAGTTTTTCAAACTTTCATTGCTTGACAGGGAGGGGAGAAAAATATCCCCATCAACTAAAACTTGTGTTTCAAACTTTCTCTTAGCTTAAGACACGCTCCAAAAAGTTGGATAAAATCGAATGTCTGGTGCAATAGGTTGGAAATTTATATCTTTTTTTAAAAATTAATTTAATTCTCCATGACCATTAATATTTAAACTCAATATCAATCCAACACAATTACTTTTAAAAAATGTTTAAATGAATCAAATGTTCACAGAAACATCATAATTCAAACCTGAGCATCTTTACGAAGCATTTTACTTGTATTTAAAAGAACAGATATTAGATATAAATATAGAAATACAGGGTTGTCACAATTTTATGATTTAACATTGCCTGACTTTTCAAGTTAAAGGTACATTTGGTCGGTAATATTTAAATAGTGAAGAACCAACGGTTCAATTCTCCGCAACTATTTGAGATACACCTAACTTCTCAATGTAAAATTGTAATACTATTAGAGATTAAAAAAATCTTTTATTTGAAATATATGGTTATGAAACCAATAGTTCCTTAGCTATAAGCAAATATATATCCATTTTAATTCTGGTTTTTGGAAATTAATTTATTCTTATGCTCTTTGGTGGACAGATATGTTTCTCTTTAATCAATTTTTCTATAACAGTGTTTCTAGTTCCTAATGCCATAGAGTAAGTAAGTAACAATATATATTATTTAATTAAGGAATTTTGGTGTAATGTTTTTACAACAACGTATAGACCTACTATTTCTTTTCACAAATCCTACGAGTTTTTAGTAAATGTCTATTTTAACCTAAAATCTGGATAAAGCCTGTGCTATGCACCGTACCATTTATTTCCTTTCTCTGTGGGGGTGTCATCGAGATGACGAAACTGAATGACCGGTAGTATAATTAACAGAAAGGAGAAACAAATCAGCTTCGAGTACTTTCCTTACAGTTTGAATTTGTTAGGTTTCTGATGGTATAAATTAAGACACGGTCCAACTCAGGTATTAAGTATGGTTGGGCCGTGTAAACAAGATACCCTTTTCTTGAAAATACAGTTGGACTCGGGTGAAAATTGTAAACACTCGTATTGCAATAATTGGAGGACTTTGTTTCTAAATATAACATCAAACTTGTTTTTCAATTGTAGTAAGAATTGGTTTAGTTTAGCATTATATATATAGCTATAAAGTTTAAATTTTAAGTTTTAATTTTTTAGAAAAAATTCAATAAGCTTTACGCCTATATTTGTACTTCTGAGATTAAAGTAAAACGATAGAGACCTAGAACTAGCCATACTCTGTCAAATAAAATCGTGTTTTGATAGGGTCACAACAGAAAATTTGAAGCAAATGCGGGATTGTTATATTTAAGCTGCCAGTCATTTTTTTAAACTTTAGATTTAAAGTTTTAACTCTTTAATTGGTCAAAACTTAAGCCTAAATTTTGTTGAAAACCATTTAAAAAAATATAAAACCCCTTCGTAAATAATCCAGAATTTCGAAATAGATGCAACGCTTTCAGTGCTCTCCCATGTAACACCCTTAGCACCAAATTATTTGAAGATATTTCACAAATAAAACGATCTCACGATATCTTTATTCTACCCAAAGTTGTTTGATTTTATCGCGGGTGTTTCGGGGTTTGTGTGAAAACTCCCTTGCGTGAAGTACAGGAAGTTCTTAGAAAGTTTTTGAGAAACTTGACAAAAAAAAAGTTCATTCTCATAGGCCTACGACTGAAATAGGAAAACCACTTTTGGTAAAGTTGAAATTTACATTAGATAAGAAGCGTGTTTCTCAAAACTGTTTTACGGGCGCTGCTGAAAATCCAATTAAGAAACGTAAGTAAACAAGTAGTCGGGGGGGGGGGNTAATGAAAGCTACAGTTGAAATTGTGTTATGCTAGAGCAGGTAAGTTGCCCCTTCAAGTCTTTCAAATTAGCCATTTAACGCATTAATATGCTCTAATTAACAATATAATTTTTCAATAATTTTGATTTTAAAGAGTTTATACTCATACATAATAAAAACACTAAGCCCCTTTATTCTGAGAGCTTGCAGTTATCAACACAGGCCGGACTTTCATGACCTTAGTTGTTACAAAAAATTACACTAAACTGTATTTTTTTTTAAATCTACAACCTTAATAATATAAAAAGGGTTCCCAAATCCCTGTTTTCCAGGTTTTCTGGAAGGAGTTCCCATCTGTCCAGGCAGCTTAGAATGAAAAATGATATTCTTAAAATCTGATTTTTCATCACATTGACGAAATGTGAAGTCATGTAACTTATGTTTAAAACAGAATGATTTTTTTAGCAGCGCTTCTTACTACTCGTTTGGGTTATACGCTTAAGTACTAATTACTCTAATGTGTTTGGAATGGGGAAAGTTAAAATGAGAGGAAGCGAGCCCACATTTTCATGGAGGGAGAGTGGAAAATCGTTTAGGGAAAACCATCTCTAGTTCACCCGACCGAAATTTGAACCTCGATATTCCCGTCCTCAGCAGTCTAGCTCAACACGAAACAAGCACGTTAGCTAACTAAACCACCGAGGCGGGTCCAGAATGTTTTAAGAATGACGGAGAAATACATCTTCTGTCGTTTCATAACACTTGTTTAAGGGGTAGTAAGACATGTTTGAATCAGCGTGCTTAAGTTTTCAGTTCACTTTTTCCTCCATACAAAGACTTACTATTTTAAACTTTCAGTTAAGTGTCCCGAATTAACAAATATTACAGTGTTTCTACTAGACATTGCAAAATTTCCTGCGTTTTTCGCGGTTTTTTCCCCCAGACATTAAAATTTCCCTGTGTTTATTAGCTTCTCCCAGTTTTACAGGTGAAAAACCTTTAAAAGAACTTGAGGGCAGGCATATCCAGGCGTCAGTCTCGTCTAATCTGATGGTGATAGGGATATTGGGGTTCAACTCTCAGCTGGACCATACTGAGGATTTTTTTTAAAGTAACCAACTCCCCCTCTACGCAAGTGCTGCTACACCTATTCAAAATTCTACCTCTCTAATCTCTATCTTACTGGCATAAATACGCTGACAGCCTGGACGGCTGTGTTGAGACGCAATGAACTGGAAATAAAATTAAACCATTTTGTGCATTTTGTTGGGTTACCTGGCGGTCTAGGGGGTAAGGGGTCAGACTTATGTGCTGGGGGTTCGGGGTTCAATCCTCAGTCCCAGCACAGACTTATCTGATTGACAAACCCTTCCTTCACCTCTGACAAGACGTGTACTAATCACAACTTGTGAATGTGTGGAATGCTAGGCCTCCACCGTGGTTCAGATCCCACGTTAGGTCCTCCATTTCATCTCACAATCACCCTACCATTACACATTAGCAGAAGTGCGTACAGCCCGAACGGGTAGTAAGACGCGGTGCTAATAATAATGTGCAGTTTGTTTTAGTAAACTTTCAACTGTCAGAAGAAAGGTCAACTTTCGAGTGAACCAGCTATAGCTAAAACCGTACAGTCCAATTCTCATAAAAGGGTTATTTTATAAAAATACAAACATATTTCAATAACAACATTTTACTAAGTTATTTGTGTTATTTTATAGCTGCAGTAGAACCTCATTTTTCAGGCCTAGCTGGGACCTGATGTCATACGGATTAACTAAAATTTGGATAGTTCGGGAACGATAATAAAAATGCACTAAAACAAAATACATTACTACACCTCACAATTTATTTTTTTAAATTCAGTAAAGTTTTAAATAAATTTGATTAAAAAATTAATTAATTTAAAATTTTAGTTTGGATAGACCGGAAATCCGGATCGATTTGGGCCTGATATTTAGGTTCAACTGCATTGATAAAAATCTATCTAAAATGAGAGCTGAAGATCATATAACTTGTACGAATTCGCCATAGGAGTGGTGGTAACTGACAGCTAGCAGAAGATGTAAAAACTGTTACAAGAAAAACATATTAATATTATTATTATTATTATTAGCACCACGTCTTACTACCCGTTCGGGTTATACGCACTTACGCTAATGTGTAATGGTAGGGTGATTGTGAGATGAAATGGAGGACCTACAATTTAACGTGAGATCCGAACCACGGTGGAGGCCTGGCATTCTTCACATTCACAAGTTGTGATTAATACACGTCTTGTCAGAGGTGAAGGAAGGGTTCGGCAATCAGATAAATCTGTGCTGGGACCGAGGATTGAATCCCGGACCCTCAGCACAGAAGTCTGACACCTTACTCCTAGCCCACCAAGTCACCTAAGAAATACATAGTTAGAAACAAATTGTTTATTGTAAAAGTTTTTGACTGCCAGAAGTGACAACAAATCAATATATGGTCTAGCACAGGGGTCAGCAACCTACGGCACACGTGCCAAGATCGGCACGCGGAGCGATTTGAATGAAAATAATACAAAACCTTTATTTATAATTAAAACCATTGATGTGAGTAATAATTCTAATGACAACGTGTTTTATATTTCAATGATTCATTTTTTTTCCTTTAAAATTTCAAAATAATGTCTTTTGAACTAAAATTTTGCAAAGCACATTTTTAACTTTTGTATTTATTCAGATTTATATTAAAATACTCGTATTAAATATTCAAGAAATAGTTATTTAATGTATTCGATTTATAAACATGTTTCACATTGACATTTTACCAGCTAAATTTAAATTTGTTTTAATAGTTATACTAGTTAACTAGTGTTAAAAAATATGGTGGGTATATGGCCACGGGCTTAGGTTGGTCGACACGCTGAGCGACTTGGCAATATTACCTAGGCACAACACTACTAAAAGGTTGCCTACCCCTGCTAGCAAATCATATGGTTTAACAAATGGGGTACATTAAAGTAGATCCGATTACTTTTCCTAGCTATCAGTTACCACCACTCCCGTGATGAATAGACTCTAGGTCTAGTAGCTCTTCTAGATGTCATACAAGGCTCTTTATTTGAAAAGAGGACTATACTATGACTCGTGAAGGCCACTCTTAACCAAACACCGCAAGACGTCACCTCACCTTATTGGTTACCCAGCGAGTTAGCACGTAGCTTGACACCGCACATAAAAAGTTGAGATTTCTCCTCCAACCAATAGAAAACCCTCATCTTTCTCTAGTACCGTTTGCAGCCACACGAACACAAGATAAAAGACACAATCCTTCGGGTTTTTTTCTGCAACGTTTACTTTATAACGATATCTTCTTCACCTGCTTCAGTGGACGCGCGGTCTCTATCGTCACTCTTGTATCGGACTAGATTGACGATGACAGGGAGGTCGGGGTTAGAATCTCGGTCGGATGTACTGAAGGTGGTTTCCCTCTCTCCCTCATGCAAAAGCAGGTACACTTCCTCTAAACTCTACCTTTCTAATTCCTAACTCATTAGCGTAATCAGTACATATGCGTATAATCTTAACAGGTGGTAAGTCTCAGTACAAAAAAAAAAAAGAGTACTTTACTATCTGTCAAGGACGTCCTAGAATTCGATGAGAACTTTTTCTCTTCATTTAATAAGTTTCTCATCTAATGCCATTATGCTCATAGCAGATATTAGAGAACTGTTGATATTGCAGTGTGTAAAAAAATGAACTATGTTTCTACTGGAGAAATATATTTTTTATTTTGCCGAAAGAAAAATTGTTTGCTACAAAAACTGCAAAAAACACTCATCTTTTCTCGCGTCCCCTACACTCATACCTTATGAGAGTTATTTTAATTGAGTTAGTTTTGTTGGATGATAAAGCCCCGTGTTTTGTAAATAGACAGATATTACGTGTCGATGCGAGCATCAGCCTGAGAGATGATGAAAAAAATACTCATTGTGGCATATACAAAACACTAGCCAATGTTACTGGTAGAGGATTTAACTCGGTCTTCTCGAGTTGGAGAAAAAGGCTCCGTACACAAAACCCCGTCTGTTTATTTTACGAGAATAAGACTGTACAACAAACTATGCATGTGTTTTTACTTATTTTTCTATTTTTAAATCCTTAGAATCAAAGATGAGCTGTATATATGGTAACCAGCCAACGTGCTAACTATGTAATGCAAACCATCTCGTATAGGATGATCGAAAAGTATCTTTCCCCAGTTTTTTATCACCGCGTTTCACTACCCTTTTGGTTTATAAGAAATTGTACTAATCACTCTAATGTTCTAGGTATGAGTAAGGTTGAATTAAGATGAAGTATACCCGCATTTACGTTTAGGTAAAGTATAAAACCATCCTCCTCGGAGATTCAAACTCCAATCACCCTGTCATCAGCATTTCAGTCCATTGCGAGACGAATGCCTTAAACCAGTGATACTCACCCTGAGATACGCATACCCCCTGAGGTACGAGAATATATTTTAAGGAGTAAGTAATGTTTAAATAAACTTAATATTTAATACATTATTATGGATTTAATTTAAATTTATTTTAGATATAGATTACAGAATATGTATATCTTGCATTACTTACCAACAACTTTGGGTGTACAAAGTTGAGGAGAAATTATATATGGGGGTACGCGAACAAAAATGTTTGAATACCCCTGTCTTTGACCATTCTACAACTAAAGCGGCTCCACAGAAATTATTGAATAAAATCTTACATGACCTTTACAGCGGTTTTTTACTCAACGATACTTATTGGGTCCGTGACCTTAGCTCAGTCGGTAGCGTGTCTTTCTACTGATCAAAAATTCTCGGGTTCTATTCCTGGCACGACCAAAAAATTTATAATTGGTGAAATAAGAGTTTCCCCTATCACAGTGATGAATTAACGGCCGAGAGTGTTGTGTCTGTTCTAGATTTAAGTTAATCCAAAAGTCATGTACTGCTATAATCATTCGGTTCATATATTGTACGTTAAATAACTCAAATAAATTTTTTTAAATTATTTTTTGGAATTGCACTGAGCCACCCTATGGGAAGCATCCGAATTTTAAGAGGAGATACTATTATTCTAGAATTAGAAACAGTGATTAAAAGCTAATTGCGGTCTCAAACGGCTGAAACATTATGTAGTGCGTTATACTTGCATGGTGAAAAGCGTTTTTATGTAAATATTAACGGTGGACAACAATTTAAGCTCTTAGTTTAAACATGCTATGTGTAAATATTATGTTTGTCAATAAAATTGTACGGCTAGTAATACCACAGAGTGACTTTTCGAGCACTCTGTATAATCATTGGGTTGTGGCCAATGAATGAGTGATGTGACACACACACACACACACACACACACACACACACACATAGATACACACGCATAAATACACACATACATAGTCCACACATTCACACCCCTTAAGGCGCTGGTAGTTGTACAATCAAAGGGGTTTAACTCGGGAGGAAATGGCGGACAGGGGGAGTTATCACCTAGGGGATGATGAGAGCCACTAAGGCGTCAGGAGGTCGTAATTAGAATGACTACTGTCATAAAGTATAGAAAGAGAGAGGCAACTATAGTTTTACAATCCAATTTTCATAGGAAGAGCTTTATCTGAAGGCTAGAGAAGTTAATGGATAAGCGCCGCACATTTCATGAATTTTAAATTTTTTCTGTCCCGTTCGTGAAATGTTAAGGAGGAGAGCCCATTTTATGGAATGGGTAGAAATTTGACCTGTTCATGAACTGGGAAAATTCACGAATGGGGGGGTTAACATATATAATATTCTAATAATGTGCCAATAACTTATATTACGGGATAATTATTAATAATTATTGATAAGAAATAATAAGTTTTCAGTGTTTACTAACGTAATGCTTCACATTCATTCATGCTTAGCATTGAGTGGTTAAAAAGATGTGATAAAACCCCATTTGTCAATTGAGATACAGAATAAAGTACCAAATATATTTAAAAGCAGTTATTTGATATTTAAAATCGTTACAAATAACTTATAATAAAGAAACTTATATTGTATTAGAAAATGACTTGATAATTTTGCAATTACTACATTTAACGATGAATATTATTAAAATTTAAAATTTTGCTAAGAAAGGTAATTAATGTTATACCGTAAAATATAATTGGTAAGAGAAATTATGAAAAACAATGATTGAAACATAGAGCAAAAACAATACAGTAGCTATAATTAATCAAATTATTATTAAACTGAAACCGTAATTAATAATTGTTTGATTAAATAGTTTTACATAAGGATATAAAAAACCAATATAATTAAAACGTGTTATAATTTATAATATAACTGTGTGAGGAGTTTACAAAATGATTTAAATTCAATGAAAGGAGTTATTTAAAATTAGATTCTTTCTTATCTGCTATGAATATATTCCCGTTATCCTTATAATTAAATCGCAAAAAATCGTCTTGTTTCCACCAACTTCTATCTACTATAAAAACTTGAATCTAACGGAATCCTACAGTCTAATTTTCATAAGGATCCTATCTGACGGCCAGAAAAGTAATTTGATCAACTTTCACTTTTTAGAGATAATAATATTCAATATCATTAAAATATCACTGATAAAATAGTAAAATGCTCTCAATTTTTGCCGCAAAAAGATATACTTATATTTTCTAAAATGGCCTTCCTATAAAAATTGGAATGTACGCTTCGCACTAGTTACGCAGATACATACATAAGTGACCTCTCTGCACAGAATGAAACAACACTCTACAAAACGCAACCCATAATTTGTTTTAGGATTAGGATTAACTTAAAAACTTCTCTAGAAAATTTACTCTTTCTTAACAGTGAGAAGCTGACTTAGATAGGATTTCCATGTTAACGAATTTACGTTTTAATCAGCGAGTTTTAAAGATATAACGTTGAAACAAAAAAAATCATAAAATTCTTAAGTAATTCTAAAAACGTTCCTACAGTGCTACAAAATTATTTTTATTTTTAAGTAGTTTTTTTTGTAAAAGTTTTTTTGTAAAAGTATTTTTTTATAAATCCTCTACAACTTAGGCTATTTAGCTTGGTCACGAAATTGGCCTGAAAGAATCTTCCTGTCAAGATGTAGATTAAATAAGTCCTTGGTAGCATATCTATATCTAGAATAGGAAACAAGAAAAAGGTAAAATTAAAAAGTCACTGTTTTCAAGGCGCTTATATTAAAGTGACCGTGTAAACTCGTCAGAGGAAGAGGGAAAGGTTTATCAGCACATAGACAAGCGCCCTCTCTGCGTGAACTTCTAATTTTCTCACCTCTCTTTCTATTTCGTACATTTAGCGCTAAGTGTGATAGTGCCTTAGACGCGTCAAATTAAGATGCAACCCGCTTTGCAAAATAGCTTCGAGATCTCCAAGTATGCAACGTCGTCTTAGAAAACAGGATTGAGAGGGTGAATTTGAAAAATATTCGCCTGCTAAACATTGTTGCAAAATAATACGCAGTGTTAAGCCCGATCTTACAATAGGCACTAGCCAATCTTCTAACATAATCGTATAAACGGCCAGTGGATCCTTGGCAACACATGTTGTATGGCGTGACTTCCGTCTTGCGCTTTGGTGCCTTGGCGACACATTTCTAATTTCATCATTATCATTTGCTTTGTGCCGCCGTTATAGTACGTACCTAGTCACGCAACCCACTTCGATGGTAAAACGGTCTATGGCGTCACTGTCGTAATAGACTGGACTGCCAATGACGAGAAGATAGGGTTTTTAATCCCGATTGGACCCACTGAGTTTTTTCCTAAGTGGTTTTCCCCTCTTCCTCCACTCAAATGCGGGTATACTTCCTCTGATTTCATTTTTTCTATTTCCTCATTGTTTCTTTTCCCTAATCATTTCATTTTTCCTAATACATAATTAATACATGTAATTAGTACATGTGCATGGTTTTCAACTCTCCCTCCACGCAAGTGCTGGTGCACTTCCTCTAAATTAAGCCTTGCTTAATTCCTAGCCCATTAGTGTAATTAGTACATAGGCGTATAACCTGAACAGGTAGTAGGCCATGGTGCTAAAAAAAAAAAGCGCAACTATAATCATGCGCTTTGACACCATCATGGTGTAGCTATTGGTGACACGTTCAGTTCCAGATATTCCCTTCTCTTCAACTTCAGTAGTTGACTGTATGACGCCACGAAGCGCTGCAGATAAACTTGTAGTGCTGTACCTATCTAGTGACGCGGGTTAGGGTATTAAACTTTTCTCTCCCTTCTAATCCCTAGATTTATGCTCACATAGTGAAGGAGGCAAAAGAGGATGTGAATTACTATGTCCCGCGTTGTTGAGAGGTGAAATAAATTTAATACTACACTCATGATATCACACACATTCGCGTTTTGATTCTCAAACTTAAGGTGTGGGGAACGTAAACTAAGGGCAGTATTTTTGTAATTTGTACATAAAAAAAGTTTGGTCAAAATAAATCAAATAATTCTTCAGTAGAAACATAAAGTTTAATTTTCTTCACTAAGTGGATTTCTTGAATATCTTTCAAGGGCGTCCTGAAATTTAATGACAACTTTTTTTCTTCATTTAAATGGTTTGTCATCTAACGCCGCAATGCTCATGACAGATATTCAACAACTGTTTATATCATAATTTGAAGAAAATTAAACTCTTTCTACTGGAGCAATATTTGATTTAATTTTGGCCAAAAAAGTTTTGCTATAAAAACTGCAAAAACACTGACCTTTCTTAACGTACCCAACACCCCCACCTTAAAAGCTCATCTTTCGGCTAATTAACCGGCAAATGATATAAAATATAAGGGTTAAACCAAAAGTCTTGCCAGTTAACCGGCCAGTGTGGATCACGGTTAAACCAGAAAATTTACAAAACTATAGGATGATCATACTTTTTTTTACATGAAAGTACTGTTTTTAGGGTTATGTCATGTTGTCCTATAGAACATGTTGTAGTACAGCCATAGGTACTGGTTTTTAACCAAAAAGTAACTCTATTTGTAGTTCGAGAAAATAATATTTTGAATTGAACACTACTAGTTCAAAGAACTTCCCCCTTGAGTTTTATTTTTTTCGAGAAGTTGTACTACAAGGTCTTATTTGCCAAAAGCTATGAAGGCGTGCAATGACAAGGTTCCTAAACTCCATTCACGGTAGGAATTACTCTCTGAAAGGTCTTTTTTCCTACCAATATCCTACTATATAATAGCTTTCTGGTAGGGAAAAAGGCCTTTCAGAAAACAATTCCTACGCTGAACAGACTGTTTCTAATATGTAATGCATGGATGCAAATAAATTCCACATTAAAAGGGAAGCAAGTAACTACGTTTTACTTTTTTTTTTTATGCATACGTCTCTCAAAGACGTTTCTTCAAATTGCCTAATATTTGTTTCTAGGATTGTTATGCTTTTAATGCTATGTATTATTAGAACTTTTGTACTGGAGTATTATTTTTAAGTGATTACAACTAATTTCCTTAATTTATTTATAGTCAAAAATAGCGTATAACCCGAACGAGTAATAAGACGCGGTGCTAAATTAAAAAATATGTATATATAGTCAATAATGAAAGTAGAAAAATAAGCTAAAATTTATATTTTTTATCTGTTCCGAGTAGAATTTTTCTTTACCTTAATATTGGTTCCTTAATGACAATTAAACTAATATTATTATTATTATTAGCACTGCGTCTTACTACCCGTTCGGGTTGTACGCACTTACGCTAATGTGTAATGGTAGGGTGATTGTGAAAAATCTGTGCCGGGACCGAGGATTGAACCCCGGACCCTCAGCACAGAAGTCTGACACCTTACCCCTAGACCACCAGGTCACCTAAACTAATGTTTTTTTAGGAGTTATTTGACTTGATGTAAGCTTTTAACCTTGAATTTGAAATGATAATAGTTGTGTTGTGTGGTTTTTTTAAATCTCTCTCTTCCTCTATTTTTCCTTTGCCTACTATATTTATCTTCCCCTTTTTAAACATCTGGACATATACACAACATATCATGTATGCTAAAAAAAATAGTCACCTTTGTGATTGAGCTTTTGTCCTACTTTTACTAAAAAAATAGCTTTACATCCTACAGAACGAAACATTTTATGGTGGGTAGTTGCAGTGAAAAAATAAGAATTATATTATCAGTGATTCCTTAAAAATTTATATTTAATTTTTCACGAATAACATTATTTTACGTAATTTGGACTTGATTATTGACGATAAATGTTTGCCATAAGATACATATATTTGATATAATCAATTTAAATATATAAATACAGTTACATATCGCATTTTAACCGGCTTGCTAACATATTTTAACTAGTACTAGATAACAAGTGTGTGATAGCCAAATTTAACAACTCTGGGAATATTTATTTTTTTGGATGTGAATGTTTATTCTACTCATTTTATGTCACATACAACAAATGAGCTTTTAAAAATTGTATTATTTTACGTAAAAATAAGTCTCCCGAAGATCTGTCTACACAAAATATGCATCCAATCCGTCTTTCTTTGCCTCTTTTATCCGCCTTGGTAACAACCCTTCAATGTGTTTATCTTTGCCTTAAGCACTCTCGTTTATTCCACACGAAATACTCTTTGCAAAGAGAGTTTGTGTTTTTATATAACGAACCATGAATACTTGGTGTTTCACTTTTTCCTTCTTTATTTTTGTTTGAGAAAATGAGAAGCATTTGATAGTGTAGATTTTGCATTACATTAGCTGTCTAAAAAACGACTCTGTGGGTCACGGCATCGATTCCCGACCAAGTATGTTGGGGTGGATTACCCTCCCCCTCAATTTCCCCCACCATCCACTGCCTGCACATATGTTCGCGCCATCCATTAATATTGTGTGGAAGATAACGCAAGTAAAGATCCATCGTTTTATAGTTTTCAAAGCAAACATTTTGGCCAAAATAAATAAAATATTCTTCCTGTAGATGCATTTAATTCAATTTTCTATAATTTTCTACACATAATAGAATGGTTCTCGAAAATTCGTTAAGAACATTGTAACATTTGATGGTGTTTTTTAGCACTGCATCTTATGACTGATTCGAACCCCAATTTCCCTGTCATCGTAACTAGTCTATTGTGAGAATGACACCTTAGCTCATGTGCAGCCATCTACTAAGGTGATGAACTTTTTAAATGAAGAGGAACAGTCCTATTAAAATACTACAATGTTCATGACACATATGGGATTGCTATACTCGATATGTGGAAACTTAAACTAAACATAGGCCCATCTACTAATGCAATGATTTATTTATTTTATCTATAAAGATATTTTGTCATTAAAACCGTAAAAATAAGATCCCTAGTTTACGTATTATTCTACTTAACCTCAAAATACAGCTTTCTTATCTTGTGTTTTTATATTAGTTAGTGTTAAGTTGAAAAAACCACAAACTTTCAATGATATGTGTAACACATACACACGCACACACAAAGTAATAGAGTACTTGTTATTTGAAAATTAAACATTCTAATCTAAGAAAAAAGGAGTATGAGAGTGAAAAATATGAAGGAGCTAGAATAGCATTCACAAAGAATGAGAACATTAGTTGGCCCAAGAGAATTATATTAACATAATTTACCCATACCTGAGGGTAAGCAAATAAAAAAAAGGTGTGAACCCTCGTTTTTTATCATTTATAATTTTCCGGGGTTGATTTTTAAATGGCTCCCCCCCCCCCTTACTCCCCTCAAATGCGAGTATATTTCTACTAAATTCTCTCTTTCCCATACCTATTTTATTAGTGCAAATTTGCGTAAAGAACGTTTAATATAGTTTGTCTGTGACTGAGAGATCGGGGTTTAAATCCCAGCAAAGTTTATAGAGGGTGGTTTTCCCTGAATGATTTCCTACTTCACCTTCAATTAAAATAAAGGTACATTTTCTTTAAATGCTACCTTACTCGTCCCTTACCTTTCAGTTTAGTCAAATTCGGTTAGCTAGGATGGCTAGTAAGATGCGTCGCCAAAAAATAGTAACGATTTTAACCACTAATATTTATTGGTCTTTTATATATAAAATCCATTGGGTGTAGGTGGACTGGGACTGCTTTTGACTCCAGGCTAACACCAACATTTTCCCTCCCGAGGTAGATTGCGTACTGCTACCTTGCAGTAATTATTCCCTCCCAAGGTAGATTGGACAATACAAGCCAAGCCTAACCTAACCTGACCTGACCTAACCTAACAGACCCTAACCTTTCTCCCCCTCCCTTTGGAATTAATTTTACCTCGAACATACAATTAGGAGTAGCTGACGTTCAGCCGGATGACTTAATACTGAACTAAAGTCTGCTGGCGATTTACTATATTTATTTTTCAATTAATATTATACCGTGAAGCTCTTAATCCACCTATTTAAAAAAAAAAAGTAGAATCGATGGCACCCAATTCACCACTGCCAAATCCCTCCCTGTCGAATATATTTCTGTGGATTCAGCATACTAATGTTTTCAGCTAGAATCGCTCAGGAGACTAAATATTCGTTAGTATAATTTGTCATTTTAACTAAACCTTCCTAATTGAGAGCTCATAACAATGAACCAGGTAGGATCACGCTCCGATAAGTCGAATTAAATTCGTGTGTGTTACAGTCATGATTAGCGCTTAATGTCTCTCTTGGTTCAGTAGATGGGAATGGTGTCACGAATACCTGGAAAATATTTGTTTTCAACTTCATCCAGCAAAATATCGTCCAATTACTATGATTAGTATTTTTTTTTAAATTATAGTAAGAAAGGGGATGGAGTAAACACTTTAACGTAATGTAGTAGGCTACCGAGGGGATACGGGGGTTACGTTGTAGGCCTACAATGCATTTTACTAGGAATGTTTAAGGTAAATTTGGTATACAATATACCCACAAAAGCGTAGAAAGCAAGAGAAAGTGGAAAAGACATTTAAGAATAAAACACTAAGTAACACCTGTCGGTAGTTCAAACTTTAAACGGACGAGGTCGATGTCTTAGCCCACGGGTTCACGAATGCGGTATGTTTGAGTGAAAAATATGATAATAGTTAAATTTTCAAATGACCACTTGACTGATATTCAATGATTTTAAATACTGTGTGATAGTTTGACCATTAATAAAAGACATAAGCATTGACATTTTTACTGAATCAATGTACTTAGTTGTTCAGTTCACTTTTCTTCTATTGAAAGGCCGAATATAAAGTGTCTCAATTTTCACAAATATGCCTTCCCCCCCCCCCCCCCTTCTTTCCACTTTCCCTTCTTATCCACTGTGTTGAAACACACGCCAA
>CABFWO010000131.1:216244-227749 GCA_902155825.1 Timema genevievae
CCCTCCCCCCCCCCCCCCTATGCTTTCCACGTTTCCATCTTGTCTAATCTACTCTCCCCTCCAATCTATATCCCTCCGATAAGGTATTTAATAACCTTGACCTTAAACATAATAATAAACTGGTATTATACGCCTACAGTATAGAAATCAATACACACACCATGATCTACCCCAACAACGCGCCTAAACCAAATTACTAGCGCACCCTTCTCCGAAGATGAGAAACCACGGTCCATCTTATGTCTCCTGAGATTCTGTCGGGAATGCTGTTCTCTCATAGAAGGTATTAGAAGTCCTACACCCCTCTCTCTCCCCGACTACCACAGCTTTCTCTGTTAAATATCTACATAGTTGTCGAGAAATTCCAAGCTCTAATTCTTACGTCAGAATCAAAACATGGCAGACCCTAAGTTACCTTTGTCCTTCCTTGCGCATCTCTACATTGGATATCATATCTGAGGAAACTGCGTGGCTACTATTGGGAAACAACTTTTGTCATTATTTTGTTTTCGTGTGTGCAATCTTCCCTTAAATATTAAACAAATTTGGTAACGCTTGTTCGTGAAGGTTGCCAGTAGCTCCCTCTTACCCCTATAACATCATCTTCTGACATTGAAAACGAGGAGATTTGGCAACAGTCAAAGAGAGAGAGAGAGCGAAGATAAAGCTTTTCTACATAAAACCCCGCAGTTTTCTCTGAGGCTATACAGATTAATCGGGACTGTCCCGTTTTGGGGACATAGAAATTCGTCCCATTTTATTTTTTTTATTTTTAGAAATTGCCTTTTGTCCCAGATTTTTAATAGCAACATGTAAAAACCCATTTTTTCTTAAAATCCAACTATAACCTTCCAGTGGTGAATATAATTCGTACAATGAATCATTTTAAATCTCGAAATTATATGTTAGCACAACCCTTCTACCTATTGAAAGAAGCAAAAACTGATCCTTGAAAAGGCGCCGGACTTCTAGTTCAATATTTGTCACTTTTGTATCTTTACTAAAATACTAGAAGAAATGTTTTGCCTATTTTGTGTGTGGGGGGGGATAAGGGGGGAGTGTATGCATGACAGGTGTCCCACTTTTGGCTTAGGCAATTATGGTCTCCCTACCTACAGTCGATTTGCGACTAGAGGGGTGGTAGCAGACAGCTAACAGAAGATTTTTATTTTTAAAATTGATTGAAAGTCACTTTAATGTATTGAAAGAAAGAAAATTTATTAATAAAACTTATTACTTTCTTTGTTTCGAGGTTGTGGCAACAAGAGATATTATAATTCATGAAATTATAAATTAAAAAGTAGGTATTATAAATTAAAAAGTAAGTATTATAAACACACTTTTATCTTCTTATAGCTGGCCACCAAAATAAATAAATAATTTCTTATAACTGCTCATACACATACACGTGCTCATAAACATAACCAAACACTGTTTGTATGACGTCATCAAAGGCCTTCTTTCGTCAGGTTCGCCATCTTGGTTTGTGAAGAGAACGCTGCCTTTTAGAGAATCTCGTTTGTAAAGAATTTTTAATGCCATGAGTATAATGGCATTAGATGAGAATTTTTTTAAACGATGAGTTCAAATCCCTCATTAAATTACAGGACACCCTTGACAGATATTCACGAATTTTTGATATCACAATGAAAAGTAAATTACACTCTATATTTCTACTGAAGCAATATTTTATTTATTTTGGCCCAAAAAATGTTTTGCGATAAAAACTGAAAAAATACTGGCCTTTTCTCGCGTCCTCTTCCAGTGAATCACAGACGCCGCTTCCATAAAATTTGCTAACTCCAGTGGCGGGGAATCAACTTTTTGTATAATGTATGAATCCTTTCTGGATTCTCAGGAAGTTACAAGGATGCTAGGAAAGTTGAGGAGGTCATCAAAATTCAATGAATGACTCGACAGAGAAGCACTCAAAGACTGGACTGGACTGTCCTGTCCCCGACTGACCAAAACCAATTAATTAAGTTCAAGGAGCAATTAATTAATTTTGCTCTCTTGCCTGTCGTGAATACCTCAAGAATCGTCGGGCTATGGAAAAGTTAATAGAGCTATGATATTATGTTGTTAAAAGATCTATTTTAGAGAAACTGTTTTGATTAATGTATTTTTTATTCTAACAGGAAATATTTAGTATAGGCCCTTTTTTTTTAGGGCGACGCATGTGATCCTCACGCTGTTATTTTACTGATAGGAAACCAATCCTGAAGCTTTAAAACCACTTAAACCATCCTTAATCTTCTTATAATATTCTGTTGTGAACCTATGATATATTTTTTAGCAATGCGTCTTACTACCCATTCGAGTTATAAATTTCTGTACTAACTACGCTAATAGTTTTAGGGATTAAGTAGTTTATATTTATAGAAAGTGTACCCACATTTCCGTGGAGGAAGATGGGAAAACCAGTTTGAAAAAACTACCCTCAGTACAACCGACCGAGATGCGAACCTCGATCTCCCCGTAATCGACAATCTTGTCTGCTGCGAAAGTAACGCGTTAGACCACGTGGCCACCGATGCAGGTTTATGAAATATTACTTTTTATTTGAAGAAGGTGAAATACATGTGTCTAACAATTTTTTAATCATTTCTAACCATTTTTTAACCATCTCATAACAGCTACACTTCTAGTGAAATATCATTAAAATCATTCTAATTCCACCTTTACGTGATTTTTTTTTAAATTAGCCCAATTAAAATATTAAGTTTTCAACTCCAGGGGGAAATGTTGATACCCTTTTACTTCCATTTTGTTATAAGCGGTATTTTGAAATAACAAATCATTTCTAAAATAATTTGCGATTTATGGACGTCTGCAAAGATTCTCATCGTTCCCCTATAATATATAGCTTATATTTTCAAAAATGTATCCGATTAGAAGATCATTCAAAAATATTTTGTTGGAACTTTGTCAACAAACATATTCTTAGTATGGAAATTATTTACGAACCTCTTAGCCCCAGTTTATTTAATTATTTACCACCCGTACATGTGGATACGCTTACAAGGGCGGCATTCTCGTCATTAACAGTTTGCTGGTGGTGGTCAGGTCAGGGATCTTATCTCGGCCAGATATTCTGCAGCCCTTTTTATCGTAAATATTTTCCCATTCTCACTCCACGCAATGTGGGTACAGTTTATCTCAACTTCACCTTCCTTATCTCTTAACCTATAAGTGTAGAAATGTGGATACGCCGGACGGGTAGTAAGACGCGGTGCACAGAAAATAAAATATACAATATCCATTGAAGCGGCCCCCCTAATACACTTTCTAAATAAAGGATTACAATAACACATGGCTTATAAACTATACCACAGTTTTAGCTTATGTGGTGCTGACTGACAGTTCACAGCTGACTTCTGACAGTCAACATTTAGGTATATACCAAAATTTTGAATGTCAGAAGTGACAACTGCTAAAGACATGTTTTTTTACAGATCATATGGTGCGGCGTAGGGATACATAATTTGGTCTGGTAGCTTTTCAAAGCCGTCAGAAGTCAGCTGTGAGCTGTCAGTCAGCACCACATAAGCTAAAACTGAGGTATAACTTTAAAACACAGATGATAAGGGATGATGTTTTTTAATTAGTTTATTTGACAAACACGGGTTATTAAAGGCTTAATCCTAGGCAGTGGTTCCCAACTTTTTCTAGCCTAGCGCACATTTCTGATAGTTGGATTATGGCTACCCCCCCTCCCCTGACATACCTCTCCACCCCACCTCACCCAAAGTTTAATGTAATAAGCATGCTTAAATCAGTGATAATAACCTCAAATTCATGTTCATTGTATTATTATTATTATTAGCAACGCTTCTTACTACCCGTTCGAGTTATACGCACTTACGCTAATGTGCAATGGTAGGGTGATTGTGAGATGAAATGGAGGACCTACAGTTTAACGTGGAATCCGAACCACGGTGGAGGCCTGGCATTCCTCACATTCACAAGTTGTGATTAATACACATCTTGTCAGAGGTGAAGGAAGGGTTTGGCATTCAGATAAATCTGTGCCGGGACCGAGGATTGAACCCNAGGAAGGGTTTGGCAATCAGATAAATCTGTGCCAGGACCGAGGATTGAACCCTGGACCCTCAGCACAGAAGTCTGACACCTTACCCCTAGACCAGCAGGTCACCTCATGTTCATTGTACATTAATATTTAATTATATCAAACAAAAACAATATTATTAAGTATATGTACATTTTTCGTGGCATAGCTCATAATCCTTATGACTAAAGCACACGTTAAAACACAAGTTATTTTAAAAATGTATAAACATAAGTATTCTCAAAATTATAGAACATAAATATTAAAATAATTTTAAGAACCTTTTGTTAAAGATTTCGTTGCCTGTTATTATTAAAATAAAGTTATTGCTGTAATATTCATACAAAAAACTAAACACCTCCCTTCCAACCCCTTACAATCTACCACCCCCCTTAAATTCAAAACCACCCCGTGGGGGGCTGGACCTTCCAGGTTGTGAAACACTGATCCAAGGGGCTAGAAAACAAAGGGTAGTTTAACAAGGGGGAAATATATCCTCATCATCGTGGAAGGGGGATGGGGAAACCAAGGTTATAAATCACATCTTTGAAAACGACCCCTAAGGAAATCGGCCGAGATTCAATTTTGGAGTTTTAACGTGTTTTTTTTTCTGCGTCTTACTTTTTATTCGGTTTGTAAGCATATATAATAATTACTCTAATTTGTTTGGGACTAGCAAGGCTGAATTTAAAAGAAAAGTGCCCACATTGGAGGGAGAGTGGAAAGCAATTTAGAAAAAAAACTTTGTAAACTCCACTGGGATTCGAATCTCGATCTCACAGTCATACGCAATACAATATATATTGTGAGAGTGTCGTCTTATACGAATCGGCCACCAAAGCGGGTAGTTATTATGTTAACACACAAACACACGCTTTATTTTATTTCTATAGTACAATGTATTATAAGGTATTAAATTGTACTCTTTTATTAGTCAAATTTACAAAATTATAATCTAATCTATTATATCATTACATAAATATTATAGTCTAATTTGTGAGTTTTATTTACACAATAAATATTATGATTTATTATACCATATATTTTATATATAATATCTTTATATATATATATATATATAATTCTTCTGTACGTGTGTAAGTCACTGAACTCCTCCTAAACGGTTGGACCGATTTTGATGAAATTTTTTGTGTGTGTTTGAGTGGGTCCGTGGATGGTTTAGATTCACAATTGTACCCGGTAGGTGGCGCTGCAATCGGGTTCTAGAAATATATATTTATTTTTTAGGGAATTTTTTCTGGAGGAATTTTTTTAAATTTTATTTTGCATATCAGAACATGTAACCCCAAATTTTTTTTCGATACAGCTGATATTTGTGGAGTTGTGGGCGAAATGCCAAAAATGAAAAGATGTTTTATTTTGTATGATGTCTTGACAAACACTGAATTTGTAATATTTTTGTTACTCACTAATTGGAGTTCATTGTGAATTTGTAATTGTGATGATCACATAGTATTTGTTTTATTATCGAAATCAATTATGCCACCCNCATATATATATATATATATCAGCCATTGTATATTTACAAACTTCTTTGCAGGGGTGATTGTGGTTGAATTTCTGGTTACCCTTTTATGGCTGCCCCACTTGCTCCCTTTAGCGCCGAATTGGTGTCACGACAAACACCATTCGTCATCATTCATCATTGCTGGAACATGTCACGCGTTCCGGGATATTGGACGCCGAGAGAAACGTCGCGCTTAGAACCGGTTCGGAAACGGTTCAACTGTATCAATTGGATCAACAGTAAAGCGTCGGTCGCAAAAAGGGTGGGTGATACTCGTCTCAATTAGTCCAACCAAACAGAACAAAATCCCCCAACTAAACAATAAACTATGTTGTAATACATTTCAATTTACAAATCCATTATTACAAAATAAATTTGTTATTTTGTTCATATTTGAACATACACACAATGCTCAATTGAAATTGTAACCATATACACACATGTACACAACGTTTCAAATAAAGTTCAACCCCTTTGCTTGGAAGCAATACGTGTATTTTATTATTTGCATACAGCATGAGTGCTATGCAAGAAGGCTTGCCTGAGGAAGAGCTCCTTACAAAAGTTTTAAAAAACTACTAGATTTACTTTCATATGTTCATAAGGCAAGTAGGCCTAATTTGTTCTTTAACTGTGACGTTTTACATATGTTAATTTTTAATAGCTGTTCGATAAATATAAATAGACAACCTCGGTGGTTTTCGCGTAAAGTGCTGGCCTCAAGACCCAATGTTCACGGGTTCAAACCCAGCCGAGGTTGAAGGATTTTTCTTGATTGATAAAGATCCGTGACACAACTTCCTTCGGAGGGGGAGTAAAGCCGTCGGTCCCATGTCGATTGTGGTATGTTAAAGAACTCTGGTTGTGTGAAAATACCTTTCCGTAAAAATTGGTAGACCCTTTCGCGCTCGCTTATAGAATACAGTATGGAAGGCGTCGGGAAATAACTCCCCTGGTTCATAAGATGTCTACCAGATGGTACAGGCATCACTAACCAGCTGATAAGTTTAGTGCATGCCCAGCTACGGATGTATAGAAATCACATCAAACCAACTTTCGGGTTGCTGTGTTAAGAAGAGGAAGAAGAAGAAGAAATTCGAAGTACAATTTCTGTAAATGCATATTAGGACATTGGTAGTGATTAATTATAATAAATACCAACATAATATTTTATTATATTGTTCATGTTATATTATAGGCTTATATCAAAAGTGAGAGATGCATATCCATGGCGTAAGGCGTAACTCTCGTAATATACAGACTATACTACGACGACGGAAATATCAGGGTTGTAATTCCAGTTGGGTGTACTAAGGGTGGTTTTTGTAAATGGTTTCTGTCTGTCTGTCTCTCTCTCTCTCTCTCTCTCTCTATCTCTCTCTCTCACAGTACTAAAAAAAGTCCATATCACATGAACGATGCTGGTTTTGTCTAAATAGAACTGAGGAATAAAAATGACACGAACTTTAACGCACAGTAGGTTTACTCGCTAAGTAAATAGATTCTATACTCTTGAGTTCTTCTTTATCTCTTGTAAATTCACTGTTTCTGTACAAATAACCATACAAAGTAGGACAAAAATAGAGTTCTGTTAATTGAAAAATAATAATACTCTCAACCGAAGTACTGAATTGCAAACAGATGAATCCAACTAGCGTTGTGTGTGTGTTTATATATATATATATATATATATATATATTTAATAGAAAGTTGGAGATTCTATCGTATCTCATTTTTAGAAAAAGAGGGTTAGTAGACGCCCAGAAAAAATATAACGCTCTTTTTCTTCTATAAAATTTTATTCAAGACAAGATTTTTTTATCATAATATTTGGGTATTTTTAGATTATTTTCAAATTCAAGACCATGTTTGCTATTTTATTAATTTCAATCCGAAATTTCCCACATTTTATAGATAGAGGCTTAATATTTCAAAACCAAATTGACAGTTTTACGGACATGGTGAAAACAATATATTTTTTAAGGGAAAATTGGAATATTTTCTGAAATTTGATTTGTATTATAGATATACTTGGTTTTTTAAGCGTTTACTCTTTGATTTTCTTCAGTTGGCTATGGGAAATTCGTAAATTCGTAATCAAGCTCAAGCTATATAACAGGGTTAAAAATCTTACATTTGAGATGACTGATGTACTTAACGTTTTTAATATCATTCAATGAATATTTTATTACTAAAAATGAGTATAGTTGCGTAGTAAAATAAATGTATTAAATTAAGTGTGGGTCAATATTTTCAATAACATCTATTATCTTTAGAACTTTTTTTTTAACGAGCACATTTTAACACCATGGTTGATCAAAGTGTTTGACGATGTCCGGCTGTATAATGTTTGGTGGAAACGTTCAAAGAAGAAACCAAACTACGCATGCGCAATTTACCCAATTTCTTTGTAGACGTAGAGTCCTGCAGTCTGTCACAACCTTGTAATTGTTATTAAAGTATATTCGTGATTTCCAATTTGTGCATTCGTGATTCATCCACTTCCTCTACCTTTGCTGTTAGTCCTGCAGTACCGTCACAACCTTGCAATTGTTATCAAAGTATATTCGTGATTTCCAATTTGTGCATTCGTGATTCATCCACTTCCTCTACCTTTGCGGTTAGTCTTGCAGTACGTCACAACCTTGCAATTGTGTTTTAGTATATTTGTTATTTATTTAATCATGAAAGAGGTGATTAGAGTGGACTGTGTGTCATAAATTGGATGAGACCAAGAATATTGACTATTCACAGACTCTCCTACTTCTTAGACCAGGGTCGTCCAACGTCTTCATCCCAGTGTCCAAATCTGATTATCAGTTTGTACCGCGACCCGCCTAGGTGGCATAGTTGGCTAACGCGCTAGTCGTGTTGAGCTCGACCGCCGAGGACGGGGAGATCGAGGTTCGAATCTCGGTCGGGTGAACTGGGGGTGGTTTTTCCTAAATGGTTTTCCACTCTCCCTCCACGCAAATGCGAGTTCACTTCCTCTAAATTCAACCCTCCCAATTCCTAACCCATGAGCGTAATTAGTACTTAAGCGTATAACCCGAACGGGTAGTAAGACGCGGTGCTAAATAATAATAAGTTTGTACCGCGGGCCGAACATATATTTAATAATCCCATCAACTTAATATAAGCCTAAAAATATCAATTAATAAACAATTATTTTCAATACTTATATATAACTTGTATTTTTGGTTAGTAGAATCTTTCAAATTGTAGGCCAACTACCAAATAAAAAGTGTATTTATTTCCCGAAAATTATTATGAAATATGCAAACAAAGACTTTCACAAAACCACTTAGCATTGTAAATATATATTTATACATATTTTTACAAATCTAATAAATGTACAATAAAATGCAATCATGACCTTATTAAATAAATATTTTTATTTGAATCATTAACTATTTCACATCTGCCAACGATGCTTTACCTTTAATTTTTTTTTTCCTCCGGGATACTGTGAAGGCCACATTTTTATTTGGATCACACTGTCTTAAGGTAAAAGAGGACAATGGGTAGAATAGATAGCTAAATCTATGCCTTCTTCACCCGTAGCCATATTGGCTATTGAAGGGAATTTTGTTTTGTTTCATGAATTTCTTATTTGGCCTGATAATATCTCACAGCATCCAACCCTTTGTTGTCTGAAACAATTTGTTCCGAACAAATCAGTGGGTAAGTGGCCTTACACCTGCAATAGAATGGGACTTCCGATGGAATTTCAGTCGGGTATACTGTGGGTGTTCTTTCCTAAATGTTTTTTTACTCTCCCTGTATGCAAATTTGGATTTCCTCTAATAATGTACCTTCCTTATCCCTTCCCCATTAATGTAAATATGCAAATAGCCTAGACGACTAATTACACGCGATTCACACATAAAAACACACAAGGGGCCACACGGTATAAATGATCAAGCTCGCAACTAAACTGATCACCGGGGATTTAAAGACAAAGATGTATATCTCAGACGGGTGCTCTCTAGTATAATTATCATAAGAAGAACCTTTTAGAAAATACTAACTTTTGCTTGCACAAAAAAAATATTATATTTTGCTATTATGTTATTGTTATTTTATAGGTGTTGGTAGTATCTATCAAAAGTGACAGCTGCAGATCATATGACTTGACGTAGTTTTATTATTTTATTGTAGAGTAAGGAGGTGTTCCCTGTAGTCTTATTATTTTACTGTAATTATTGTAAAGAATAATGGGGTTGTTCCGTGTGGTTTCATTATGTTGTAATTATTGTAAAAAGTAAGGGGCTTAATTATTGTATAGAGTAAGGTGTTGTTCCATGTTATTGTATTGTAATTATTATAAAGAGTAAGGGGTTGTTCTCTGTAGTTAAATTATTTTATTGCAATTATTGTAAAGAGTAATGGGGTTGTTCCCTGTAGTTTTATTATTGTATCGTAATTATTGTAAAGCGTAAAGGAGTTGTTCTCTGTAGTTCAATTATTTTATTGTAATTATTGTAAAGAGTAATTGTATTGTAATTATTGTAAGGAGTAAGGTGTTGTTCCATGTTATTGTATTTTAATTATTGTAAAGAGTGATTGTATTGTAATTATTGTAAAGAGTGATTGTATTGTAATTATTGTAAAGAGTGATTGTATTGTAATTATTGTAAAGAGTGATTGTATTGTAATTATTCTAAAGAGTAATTGTATTGTAATTATTGTAAGGAGAAAGGGGTATGTTTACAATTCATGTTTGCCAAGTTTCCCCGTTATTCAGTTGTTTTTCCCTCTCGTGTGCGCGCTTTCGATGCTCTCCGCACATCAAGGTATCAGAGTAAGATAAATCTAGACGAGATCTTCTCAACACGTCATCGATCAAAACTCTAACATAGGCCTACATACAAAATGCACGGATGGGATAAAGGGAGAAAGAGTGAGAGAGATTATAGTGGGGAGAAAGATAGAGATAGAAACAAAGAGGAGGTTTACCAGTGTTATCTGTATAGAGCAGAGTTCCAGTGTTCAGCTCGTTGGTTCGTTAATTTACTAAATGGGGTTTCAAACAGGTGGATCACACAAAGTTCAGGAGCAAGCGGTTATGAGCCCCCTCGTCTATTTTCGGCTTCCCTACATAGAAGGTTCAAGTGTCTCCTTCAAGACTTTTATACAACATATTGAAATAAGCAAAAGAAATATACGCGAATCCTTTCCTAGTAGAAAGAGGAAAAAGGGGGTAGGGGGTTTACTTACGTCACACACACACACACACACACACACACAGAATGATTGGGTGTGTTCGAGTTCCTCCAAGAAAGATGATTTAATCCCCATTTCAATAAAGGTCACTTAATTCTATGTTTGAGTTCCACCACTTGGTGGGTTGGCGGGGGGGTGAGAAGGGATCTAATTACTTCACTTTGGCGGTGGGGAGGCGGAAAGGGGGGGGTTGAGTTACTTCAAGACACCTGAAGGAATGGATTATAAGTATAGTTTGTTAATTTCTATATATACTTATGGTTCTTACCCAACCTAACCCAACCTAACCCAACCTTTCATGCGTTAACGAATTTCGTTCTTATTTAATTTTGTAATTCAATGTGAGAAGATCCCCACCTTGAGGTGTCGTGAAGGAACTCGACGATTGCTATCGGATTAATTATCTCCGTGGAGGAACTCGACATCCCCGGAATGAATGTATTTATGTGGCCTTTTTACTTTCTCTCTATCTTACAGGTAGAGAAAGTATGGTGATCGTCAAAAAAATCGAAGTCGAGATTTTGATGAATCTTGACGTTTCATGACTTCGTGAATCCGAAAAAATGGTTTTTGAATTTCCGTCTGTCTGTCTGTCTGTCTGTACCTCCAACTAGAGCCTAAACTATTTTACCGATTGAGCTGAAACTTGATATCTAGGGTTTTCATAGGGTTGCCCCGAGGG
>CABFWO010000131.1:235754-248033 GCA_902155825.1 Timema genevievae
ACGCACTTACGCTAATGTGTAATGGTAGGGTGATTGTGAGATGAAATGGAGGACCTACAGTTTAACGTGGGATCCGAACCACGGTAGAGGCCTGGCATTCCTCACATTCACAAGTTGTGTTCCTCTCTCCTAGGAGTCGAGAAAAAGTTTTTTTTTTTTAATTTGGTTGATATTTTATTATAGGTATTAATGAACCAACTTTTTTGTGTGTTCTTTGCCTTACTACCCATCCGAACTATCCGTGTTTAGTTGAAATAATGGGGTAGGAATGAGGATGATAGAGTTAAGAGAAAAGGTACCACCATTTGCGTGGAGGTAGTGTAAAAAAACCTTTTTACATCCATACATCATTCGAACCCCTATCATAGTGTATATAATAATATTTTCTAATTTCTAGTTTACAAATTGTTTTCAACTTTTATGTATACCGGCCCGATGGATGACGAATTTTGTAAGAATTGTTATTACAGAAAGACTAAACAATATAGACTATAAATAGCTTCAGACTAATTTGTGTGCGATTAAGGGTGTCACCTAATTGAAGAAAAATATCTTCACACTGTGGTATTTCTGATGGGAGTGGTAGTTATGTTGTAACCCTATTAATAAAGTACTTGACTAAAGAAGTTTATATTAAAGTTTCTAAAATAAATACATTATATCAGTACACAACTTACAAACTAAGTTAATACTAGAAAAAATACGCTTTTAACTTCCTTAAATGTTATTCATCACTGTGCAATTTCAATTTTCATTGCAGCTCCATGTATTTTTGTAATTTATTATTATTATTATTATTATTATTTTGTAGACAAATGCAGCTGCCTCAAGAGTAAAGCAAATAATAATTACTCGCAAGAAAAAAAGAAAGAGGAAATAAGACTCTGATAAAAAGAAGTTGGTGAAAAAAAAGAGGGAAGAAAGGTTTTGAGGTAGAAGTGGTCACAAAGTTGTGAGCTGTCCTCTAAAGGATTAGCATCGTTTACCTAGCACAAGATGAGTTGTCACAAGAGGTCCTATTCATCCTTTCCTCCTTTCGAGTTGAAGAGCAGTTTTGTTCACCAACCCCTTGCCCCTTGGACATATCTCTCCGCCTCAGTACAATATAGATACAACTGCTGTAGTTGTCAACTCCTTGAGAAATCTCCATTTTCTACGAATATACCAACAAGGTTTTCTTATTTCTCGACAAAGTTTATATTATAGTACGTCGGGCACTAACTTTTTCCTCCTTCCTGTTCTTATTTTAATTATACATAGAAGTTTTAAAAAGATGAGTACTACTTTCTCAGCTAAGGAACCATAAGAAGTTTTTTTTTCTTAAATTTAATTCAAAAGAACCAAAGTTGGTAGTGGGTCATTTAATATGTATTTTTAACAGGTAAGTACGCCTATACAAAATTATTTACGTGTAAGAATAGGCGCTAACCTTAACTTCACCCAAATAAAAACGATATCATTATCATAAAAAACGTTTAAAGACAAATCCATGAATTAATGTTGATTTAATAACAACATACTTACTAAACACTTACAAGTTATTTCTTGACATTATCTATGCATGTATAAATGTGTGTGTTTTGTCAATTCATAATATATACATATATATATTATAATTAGCTATACTACATATGTAATGGCTCAAAAAATTACAGTTTACATCAATTTTAAAAAAAAGATCAAATATATTATATTCACAAAATGAAATCTACCCTCCTTGGACTCAGTGAAGACTTGGTGATAACTTCATTTGTGTCCACTTCTATTTCTCTGTGAACACTGAGAAAAACAAGGCTGGTTAGGCGATCTTGTGCCATGGTGTTACGCAGGTAGCTTTTCAATGTCGAAAATTACCTATCAGATGAACAGTGGAATTTGGAAGAGTCGCCAGTATCAGAACAAGTATCCTCACATTTGGATAAAATGTTTCACTACACTACAAAAATGCTTCTATTGCAATGTTTGGCCTGTCTTTTAGACTTACACTGCTCCACTTCTTCTTCCATGATTGGAATTCTGCGAAGAACATGTCAGGATGTGGAAAAAGTTTCCTGTATAAATCTACACTCAACTGCAAGTTTTAGCCACTTTCATCATCTGCAAGATGTTTAGGGATCACTTTTTGGATGTTTGAGAGAAACTGGTTGTGGTTTCGGCAGCGTTCCTTTAATTGCACTTTTACATTATCTAAAAATTGTATAAATATTGTCATCCTGTAGTATTCCTCTGGACCTGACGTTCAAACATTTTCTCTATGAACCTGATGCACAGTTGATCTGGGCATTGTGATAGTGCCGCCAACATTTGACGCCAGTATTAATGCTATTGCATTCTATGTCTTAAACTCTTCTTCGGAATTACTGCATTGCAGTTCTAAAACTTCCAAAACTGTACTAACATAAGAGCAGGCTTCAGAAATATAAATCTCTACTTTTTAAAGTTCCTTAGACAGCTGCAGTGTAAAAGAGAATATTTTCTCAATTACAATGAGGCACATTAAAAACTGCCCTGCAGTAATGCACTCTAATAATTGGTGTGCCAAATTTGAAGTTTCTCGATTTTATGAAGATTGAAGTTTTTCAAGTGCGTTAACTCCTGAATACACTTCTTTGAATCTCATAACTGTCTCATATTTACTAGCCCATCTGGTTTCACAAATAGAAACGAGAGCTGGTTTCACAAGGAGAAAGGAGAGTTGTTCGTTTTGAAGTAGGTGAATCTTGGACAATGCAGTCTTTAAACACAAAATGTCTTTGTGTTATGTAGTACATTCGCAGTAGAAAGCTATTTGGAGAACAGACTATACACAATTATATTTATATAGGATATATATATATAGTTAATGTTGCCATTATTTCAGGGGAGTTTCAACCCCCTAAACCCCCCTCCCCCAGAGTAAACCCCATGATAGATTTGTAATTTATTTAGTCAATATATTATATTGTAAATCTGAAATGATAGGAATATTAAAGCTACTACAACTTAAAGAGTAGACTTTATTTTTAACTTAGAGGGTTATTTAACTTAAAACTTTATTTTAAGTTTACAATACAAGTAATACAAATTAATCCAATAAAGGAAATTATAGATGCAATAGATAAAATTACTATTTGGTATCTTAGCTCAGTAGGTATCATGTATGCCTACTGAGCTAAGGGTCCCGGGTCAAATTCTTGGCATGGCCAAAAAAAATTACTTGGTGAGTTGTAGGTGTTCCCTTCCACAGTGATAAATTAACGGTTGGGGGGGCTTTATATTGTGTCTGTTTTAGACTTAAGTACGTTTATATATCGTGTGCTAGTGTAATAATTCGGGTCAGAAAATGGACGTTAAATATCTCAAATAAATAAATTAAGATTATTGTATATGTTTAATGAGTGTAGTGTCTTCTGGGTTAAGCCAATTTGTAGGCACTGTTCTGTTGTGTGTTTAAATTGTGTGCGTTAAACACACACACACAAAATTCGCAGATATGTACTATAGTATGATTTTGGTAGGAAGAACAGTAGAAGTTAGTTACTTAAGTTACTAAAACAATGTTAATATATTCATACATAAAATCATGTCACCTGCAGATGTTACTTTTGATAGATATTATTAATACCTATCAAATAACACAAATAATATAAGAAAATGGTATCAATGTTGGCCGCAAAGAAATATGTTTTGATTTTCTCTACTGTTCTTCCAACCAAAATCAGGGTATAGTATACATTTGTACGCATATTAACGCTTCATGTTAACTTGATAATAGTTTACGAACATTATGTACGCAACGGGGAAATTAATCAGTGTGTTGGTATGTGATGTGCACGCAATGTAAGGCATTTAATAATACTCGGTGCTGAAATAATTGAATAGTTACTTAGTGTTTATGTGTCCGCCATAATGAAGTAGAATAATAGATGAGTACAAATAGGGAAAGTGTTTTTAGCGGTCAACCAGGCGAAAACAACAAACACGAGATTATAGAAAGTAGTATTGGATTTTCTGGGTTACTAAATTCACAAGGATACATCCATCCGAAAAGCTAAGAGATTAGGAAGACCGACAAAAAGGATTAACTGCCAACTGGATCGCTCAGACTCGTTACAGACTTTCATTTTGTCCCTTGATAATTTAGTAATGATTTGTTGTTTCAAAATATTGTTTACGTTAAAATAGAAGTGAACGAAAGTTATTTAATGGTCTCCATACCAGTAACAAACCTTATATTTTGAGCTGTATAATTAAGGTTGGGTGCTAGTGAGCGCGAATTTAGTGCGCTAATTTTGCAGTTTTTATAGCATAAATATTTTTTGAACCAAATAAATCAAATTTTTCTTCTATAGAAACATATAGTTTAGTTTTCTGCACGTGCTAATCGCAACAGTTCTTGAATATCTGGCATGAGCATGGTGGCATTTGGTGACAAACTTTTTAAATTAAGATAAAAAGTAGTCATTAAATTCCAGGACACATCTGACAGATATTCAAGGACTGTTGAGATTAGCATGTGCAGAAAACTAAACTATATGTTTCTATAAAAGAAATATTTGATTTATTTTGGCCAAAAATGTTTATGCTGTAAAAACTTCAAAAATACTTCCCTAAACTCACGCTCACTAGCACCTCATCTTAAGTTGGAAGTGCAGGGAATGCGAGTTTAATACATTGTTTTTAGAGTTTTTTAGAGCAAAACATTTTTCTTATCAAAAATAAATCAAAGATGGCTTTAGCATAAACATGTAATTTAATTGTCTTCACATGGTGATCTCAAAAGTTGTTGAATATATGTCATGAGCATAGTGGTATTTGATGAGAAACCTCTTAAATGAAGAGGCAAATCTGTAATTCAATTCCAGGACACCCTTCACAGATATTCAAGAACAGCTGTTGGTATCACCATGTGAAGAAAATTAAACGGTATGTTTCTATTGATTCATTTTGACCAAAAAAATGTTTTGACATAAAAACTTCAAAAACATTGACCTTACCTCTAGTTCTCTGCACGCCCATTTTAATAGGGGTAAGCGAAGACCGCTTTTTAAATAAAAAAAAGTTAAATCAAAGTGAAACTTGAGACATTCGAATCTAAGTCAAAGCCAAAGTGAACTAATTATAAGATACCCTACTTTATGTTGTAGTCACATAATACTTTTAGTTTTTAAATGATCAACTAAGTGAATCTAGGTTAAAAAAATTGTTAATTGTTATTTATTTACGTTTTGTTCTCGAAAAGGAGTTCAGACTTATTAATATTTCGAGTTTAAACTAGGAAGTTAGCTGAGCTTATGTGGTAATTATTAATCAACTCTATTATCCCGACCTTTCTACGACCCTTGTATATAGCTTAGAGCAGTGTTCCGCAAACTTTTTAGGCTCACGTTACACTTAACTTGATTACTTACTAAGGGCCAGTTTCATAGTCAGACTTAGTGAGCCTAAAGTTCGGGTTGATACTAAATACAGGACGACACCTACCTAGACCAAAATGGAATGGGCCAGTTTCGCATATGAAACTGGCCCATTCCATTCAATTTCAGGTAGGTGACGTCTTGTATTTATTATAGCGCCGCACTTGAGGCGTACTAAATCTGACTATGAAACTGGCCCTTAGGCTATGGCACTAAGAACTCGAAAGTCATTGCTGCACTTACAAAAGTACATCACATATCCCTATCTCAAGCTAGTTCTAACCAGTCCAACTCCTTACACCCTATCCCTATCTCGAGCTCGTTCTATCTAGTCTACCTCATTATACCTTATCCCTATATCGAGCTAGTTCTATCCAGTCTACCTCATTAAATAAACCCTATCCCTGTCTCAAGCTATCTCTACCCAGTCCACCTCATTACACCCTATCCTTATCTTGAGCTAGTTCTATCCAGCCCACCTCATTACACCCTATCTCTATCAGGCCCCTTCTAATGTTTTACTTCCATCCCCGACTAGCTCTTCCCAATGGTTTGTTCCCACGTTACACTAATAAGCCTAACTTTTTTTTGCGGCCCATTGTTTTGTCTTAGATACGCGCCGTGGCAGAAGACAATGGCGCGAAAGCTTTTGATTTTGTCAGGTGTATTTAAAACATTAGTAAGTACGAGTAAGTAATAAATGAGGATCATGTAAATCTTCCGCTCGTACCAAACAAATTCGTGTTCATTGAACAGTGATACGTGGTGATCTGGACTGTGCCATGCATGGCCAACCGTTTGCGGAGCATTGGTTTAGACTTTAGAGAACCATCTTATAAGAAGGGGCTGATTTACGAGGGGTAGGGGGGGTATCGGCAGATGATTTGTGACACATTCAGAGAAAAATACTTTTAATATTCTTTGTTTAGGTTGGAGAAATGGCCGCGCAAAACCAGAGTCATGGCCGAGCTGTGTACATTTTATAGTTGGTATATTATTTTTTATGTTAATTGATTAGTGCAGAAGTACTTTGGTCCACATATAATTCATATTCACTTATATGTGTATATGATATTATCTGGAGAAGGGATGAGGGTGAGGGGGAATTTAAAATGAATTCACAAGACAAATAATAATAAACGTGTTTTGACCCAATATAGTATTTTTTTTATTAACTGGAAGCAAAAACTTTACCAAGGACAAATATGATTTTGTACTCCTTGAATAAAGACATTTTATTCGAAAAGTAATAGAGACTCTTTCCTTTAATATTACGAACGGCTAGCGAGTACCACTGAAGTTCTCGGCTCGAATCAGGAGGTCGGGGTTAAATTCAAAGTAATATTCTTTTTAAAAAACAAAAAAGATCCACTGCATCAGCCTGCAATCGAGAGCCTGCTGTCTATCGGTGAAGATAGTGCTAACCTACGTGGACAGAGGGTGTCATATGGTCAGCACAACGAACCTTTAGGCCATTATTATCAGTTTTCTAGACCGGAGCCACTACCTTTTCATTCAAGTAGCTCCTAATTTGTCCTCACTTATCTGAGTTGACCCTTTTCCAGACTCACTGCTTCACAGAGAATATGGTAATGCTGGTGATCGAACCCGGGATCTCTGGATCTGTAACCAGGAACTCATGTGATATATAGGAAAAATACCGCAAAGGCGACCAAGTAAAAGATTGGAGAAGCAGACCATAAAATGTGTGTGAGAGGAGAATAATGGAAGCGATTGTAAGAGGAAGAAAGGGTGGAAGGAAAGAAAGAGGAAATAGGCATTTACTAAACTGGCCCAGCCACAGGCTGCAAGCGGTTGAGGATGATGATGGTTTAGCAGGTTAATGGTCCCCTTGTACCTTCGACCCAGCGTTGAGAGAGGCGAATGATGTGAGCTAGTGAACTATCGCTGGAGCCAACTGGAGCGAATCTCTCGCCTAGAGGCGCATGCGCAGGTAGGCGGTTGTACTGTCCGAAGGTAATGAACCCCAAACAGCCAACGACAATGTCACCACAAGACAGCCTCCAGGGAAGGAAAGGAATAAATTGCTTGCTTGGTTGGTTGGTTTCCTGAACTTTAGTATACAACGAATTATTTTCTTAAACTCTTTTATTTGAATATAATATGAAAACAGCTTGTGCATTCAATTTGTGTGTGTGTGTGTGTGTGTGTGTGTATGTGTGTGTGTAGGGGGGGAAGACCCGTTTAACTCTTGATTTAATTGCCAGATTCTAGCCAAACTTTATATAAACGCACATGCATAGAGATAAAATAGAACAACTCTAGGTTGTATCTTACTTTGTATTCTTCTAGAAAAAAGTGTGAAGGGCAATTTGTTCAAAGTTTAGGGTGTGATCAATTTTATTTTATTATTATAATTTATTTACAAAAGAAAAGGTAAACGAAACTAAAATTTAAAACAAAATCAATGTCAACAGATTCTAGCCAAACTTGTTATTCATTTATCCCTCCCTCCCCGAGGTAGAAATATTTATTTGTTATTTTCCCCTGAAGTTTATATTACCGGCGCATGGTTTTTAAAACATAAAATTGGATGATTTTACTAGAAATTCAAAATTAAAAACAAAATACTAGTGGAGAGCCAATATACGAGTGAAAAAATATTTTATCTAAATAAATTATAACATACATTTATCTAACTTTTAACATAATTATGTAGTGTTCGCTTATCCTGTATGGTAACAAGCTTAACTTGCATGGTTTCACTATGGTACAGCTAATAATATAGGACCATAGTGTAGTCTGCCAAAGTAGGACTGCTTTTTTTTTTAGCACCGCGTCTTCCTACCTGTCCAGGTTATAAAACCTATGTACTAACTACGCTAATCTTAAATCTAGGACAGACACAACATCCAGCCCCCGCCCATTAATTCATCACTGTGAATGGGTAAAGTCACATTTCACCAATGATAATTTTTTCGACCATGGCGGGAATCGAATCCAGGACCCTTAGCTTCGTAGGCAGACGCGCTACCGACTGACCTAACCTAAGGCGTCGGACATAGGACTGCTACCTTCTAGGGTAAACGAATTGGAACTTGTTTGATCCCAGAGTAATATCCTGGCTAATAAACCAATTTTGTTTGTTTTTTAAACGACAGTAATTATTATTCAACCACATTCAATTTAAAATACGGCTAAGAAAATAGGTCAAACACAAATTTATTTGGTTATAACGTAAAAAATAATAATTTTTTTAAAGTTTATTTTTTAAATAAAACAAGAACTAGGTTAATGTTATATAGGCATACAAAAATTAATTAGCAAATTACATAATACGTGAAATGTGACTTCTCTATAACACATGCTCGCAAAATTTAATTATTACGAGTTCTAGACGTGTGCTGTGGTAATTTAAAATGAATAATTAACCATACTACTCATAACGACATACTATATACAAAATTAATGTTTGTACGCATATTTATTTATGCCACCATTTTGCTCACATCTAAAAATAGCATCGAATCCAATTTAGAGGCTTGGGTGTAATTGCGGTTACCTCAATATATTTCAACATGATAAATTAACAGTTCCAAATAAGTAATTACTGATAGCTGTGGCACCGATTAAAAATAATATCCAATAGACAAATAGGAAAATAAAAATATATGTATTTTAAATAATAATAGTGTATAAGATGTGTTTTTTGCACTGCGTATTACTAACCGTTCGGGTTATACGCCTATGTACTAACTACACCAATGTGCTAGGGATTAGGAAGGTTTTGTTTAGATTAAGTGTACCTATATTTGCTTGGAGTGAGAGTGTAAAACAATTTAGTATAAACAACCTTCAGTGCACCTGACCGGGATTGAACCCCGATCAACCCGTTCTCGCCAGTCTAGTATATTGCGAGAGTAGCGTCTTAGAGCATGCAGCCACCGAAGCGGATTATAGCTATGTTATAAAAAAATATTAAATTTATAAGTAGTTACAAATATAGATTTTAATTTAAATTGATGTAGAAAGTGAATTTTCTAAACAATGAGTCGCTATTCACAAAGTAACTTAAAACTTACCCGCACCGGTAGGCACGTGGGTTGATTTGCCAAAAAGGGGCATGTTAGGGTTCAAATTCTAGCCAGGTGTACTGAGGGTGATTTTGCCTAGATGGTGTCCCACTCTCCCTTCACTTGTTACGGGTACATTTTTTCTAAATTACACCTCTCCTCATCCTTACTCCAAGATCATAAGTAAAATACGTATAATACAAACGGGTAATTAGACGCGGTGGAAAAAGCCGTCCTTAACCTGGGGCAACACACATATGAGGTTACATAACTCTAAAAATGTGTCATCTCTAGATGAATCCATCCAAAAATTTATTTTAAAAAATTTTGGGATCCAACCAAGAACTTTTGGACAAATAATAAACATCCCTGCCCCCTTTGGTAAATTTAATTTAAAAGAAATTCAATCTACAGATCTGTATCTGACATTGATATTTAAATTTTAAATTGGTAAAATACGCAGATGATCCAGCATTGATGGCCAAAAATAAAGAGGAGATGCAGGAAATTATGGATCGAATGGTGGAGATAGGAAGAAGATATGGCATGGTTATCAACATTGAGAAGTCAAAAGTGATGGTGATTTCAAAAAATGAAGAGCCATTTGAAAATCGAAATTGGAAACCAGGAGTTGGAAAACACAGCAATTTATTACCTTGGAAATTTGTTGACAAAAGGATAGCTACTGCACCAAGGAAATTTGATCGAGGATCACAATGGCCAAGGAAGCTGCTTTCAACAAGAAGAAGTTTCTGCTGATCAGCAAGTAGAGTTTGGAATTGAGGAAGAAACTGATGAAATGCTACATTTGTAGCAAGAAACTTGGACAATTTGGAAGACAAAAAAGAAATATTTGGAGAGATTTAAAATGGGGTGCTGAAGAAGACAGAAAATCAGGTGGACAGAGTGACAAATGAATAGGTCCTAAGAAAAGTGCGTGAGAAGAGAACTATTTTGGATGTGATTCTTCGGTGCAAAGTAAATTGGATCAAACAAATCCTTAGGAGGAACTGTCTTCTGCATAAAGTCATAGAAGGAAAGGTTGAGGGAAAGAGGAGCTTAGGAAGGAGGAGGAATCAAATATTGGGTGACTTGAAGGAGAGAAGAAAAATCTGAGAGCTGAAGGAGGAGGCAGAGGGCAGGGTTCATTGGTGGTCTAATATCACTGACAAATGGAATGGACCAGTAGTGAGACAGAACATCTAATAATAATAACAAAAAGTTTCAAAAAAGTATTGAACAAATTGGATTTATTTTTTCACTAATTACTTTCTTTCAATACCCCGTTCTTTCAACAAAAGGTGTTATCTTTTCAACGCTCCTGTGATTACTAGATAAAGAAGTTTGACTTTTAAAAAGCAAACTTTATTACTTTCCCAACTCGGGCAAAAGTAAATTTTTAAATTTAAACTTTTCAGTGAACCGCCTTCGAGCTGAGATATCACAAGTTATTATACCTTCAAAAGAAATTGAGCGAAAAAACTTCACGAATACGAAGTTTTTTCTATCAACAGACAAAAAAAAAGTTTTGGTTTTTTTTAAAAAAAATATTTATATATTCAAGGAAAATAATAAGAAATGATTGATCAAACTATAATTAATTTAAAGATTTAAAAAAATTAGGAATTACAGTAGGATAAAATTAGCTTGAAACAATTCCCATAGCTGAATTTCGAGGGATGGGGAGCATACATCCAAGGGAATCTAAGGGTATTAGGTTAGACTCACAGCGCTGCCCAAAAAGTTTAATTTTGATACTTTGGAAATTCTCTTTTTACAGCGAAAAAATAATGGCCGGGAGGACTAAGTGCTGCGTCTGGAAGTTTTTTTTTGTGGCACCGCGTCTCACTGCCTAATAATTAGACTAATGAGTTAGGGATGAGGAAGGTTGAATTTATAGGAATTGTACCCGCATTTGCGTAGAGGGAAAGTAGAAAACTATTTTGGATAAAAAAAACTGCAATACACCCGACTTGGATTCTAACTCAGATCTCCCTGACATCGGCAGTCAAGTCTAACACGAGAGTTTAAGCCTTAGACCGTGTGGACATCGAGATATGTAGTTTTAAAGTTAAGAGAGTTAGTAAGTTGTGTGCTGATACAATCAATTGGTTTAGAAAGCGCGGATTGAATACCCCTAGTAAATAAAGTCCATTCAACATAGAATTGGTGGTATCTGACAAAAAGCAGATGTTAACTTTATTTATTTTTTATTTGAAGTATTTAACGTGTACTTTCTGAACCGAATGATTATATCAACATACGAAAATTTCTCTGAACGATAGCGAAAAGTTCTACCAATTTTGCCGGGAAAGGTATTTTCACATACCTTCCAGGGTTCGTGCCACAATCGACACGAGGCCGACGGCTTTACTTCCCCCTCCGAAGGAAGTTGAGATATGGATTTTTATCGCTGAAGAAAAATCCATCGACCCTGGCTGGGTTTGAACCCACGAACATTGGTTCCTGAAACGAGCACTTTACCCCAAGAGCACCGAGGTCAACTATGATGTCAAAACTGTTAAACTAAAAATAAAATTAAAAGCAGATTTTTTGTTGTAAAAGTTTTGACTGCGAAAAGTTACAATAAATCAGTATATGGTCTTGCAGATCATACGGTTTGGCGAATGGATACATTAGAGTAGATCTGGTAGCTTTTCCTTAGATGTCAGTTACCACCACTCCTTTCGTATGGATGGTAGATAGATAGATATATATACATATATATGTACCATCAGACTAGCATATATATATATATATATACACTAGTCTAGATATAAGGATACGTCTAGATTCGTATGGATGGGATTTATATATATATATATATATATATATATATATATATATAT
>CABFWO010000131.1:248439-283116 GCA_902155825.1 Timema genevievae
CCCTTCCGACAGGACGTTGGAACGAGTACCGATGAAACCACTTCAGTAGAAATAAAAATATATTTTTTTATAATGAGATTAGGACTTGAATTAGTAGTTTGTTAGACGAGGGAGTCTAGAATCCTCGATTCTGAAGGGTAAAGCTTAGTCTATGTAATGCATATAGTACAATACTTATATGAAGGGCCTTTTTAAAATAAACTTTTTTCAGTAAAATTGATATTTTTATTAGTGTTATTTTATATGTATTGATAATATCTATCAAAATTGACGACTGCATGAATACGTGAAAGAATATCTAATAAATTTTTATATATTTCAGATGAAATCCTTTTTAATAAAATTTTACTGTAGCTCTGTCTCTTTATTGCCCTTAAGGGACCGACTAACAGAGCCATATAACGCGATGCGTACGTTCACAAATCTTACGTCATTAGAGAGGTAGTTGCTATTTTAATTTAAGGCTAGTTTAAAAACAGGAGTGAAACTTGTTGACATATTCCCATGGAATTAAACTTTTTAAGATGTATAATGATTTTTTAAATTGTAGTTTCAGAAAAGCCATTAGCCTAAGAAATAATCCTACTGCTGCACCCTCCAGAAGGCGGGGGCCTTACGATGTCAATTTTTTTTTACATACACTCCGTATCCTAAATCAGATGATATCATCATAGTTAATGATGAACAGTTGGTCGTATGGTGTAAGGCGTCACTCTCGCAAAAGACTGGACTGTAAATGATGAGGAAGATCGTAGTTCGAATCTCAGTCGGGTGTACTGAGAATAGATTCTCCTAAATGATTTTACACGCTCCCTCCACGCAAATTCAGGACTACCTCATCCTTAACACATTAGCGTAATTAGTAAATATGCGAACAGGTAGAAAACGCAGCTAAAAAATGCCCATGTAGAATAATTTATTATCAAACCAATTGAAAAAAAGATTTCAGTGATTACTTAAGCTACAATCAATATTTTATTTTTTTAAATTTTGTATATGTTGTTTTAGTTAAAATTAAAATACAGTCTATTTAGTGAGGTTTTAGAAGAATTTCTTCTAAACTAAGGTAAATGAAAATTGCATTTCTTTATTTCCCTTGATTAATTAATTTCTTCAGTTCGGTTCGCACAACGATTTGCATTTATTTGTTTACCTGTGATTGGTTCCCCGTAACAGTCTCTTAACGCTCTGACGTAATGACTGCGCAATTCTATTGAAAAGCAAACTTCATCACTTACACTGCATTAGCATTCAAACAACACCCTTTTAAGAAGACCAAAAAAAAATGTATTCACTAATTGTATGCATATATGAACTTGTCATACTATTTAATTATGCTAAAGCTGGGTTTTTATAGTATACGATAGGCCGGGCGTATAAGCCTAACGGGTAGTAAGGCGTGGTACTAAAAAAAAAGCCCGTTTTAGTAAGGATATCCTGAAAGGCCTTTTTTCTTACTTATATATTAAAGTTCAGTTAGAAAAAAAAATCAATTTGGCTTTTCGTTTAAAAAAACTTTAGTCGCACTGTTCTAGGTTAAGCTAGTCTGTAATTCGTGTACTGATGTATATGTATTTATAAAGTGCATTTGAGACACCCCAGTACAAATATTTGCACCAATTTGTTTCGAAAAAATCTAAATCAAGATAAAAATACATGTTTTTATTAAATTTAATTGTAAAATTTTATATTTGTTAATTAAATCACCTGAGAATGTGTTCGCATATTTTAAGAGTTCGCTCTCGCAATAGAATGGATTGCTGGTGATAGGAATATCGGGGTTAAAATCTTGTTTAGAGTGCGCTAACATTTTAATGGTTTCCCACTCTCCCTCCATGCAAATCCGGTTTTTTTTAATTTTATTAATCTTAGCCCATTAGTGAAAATTTGTGGATAGCCCTAACGACACGATGCACTATATATGTGTATATATGTATATAATGTTATTAAGTAAAAGTAATCTCTTGAATATATTAAGACTCTTGCGTAGCAAACAAAAATCAATTTGTGCAAAAAATCACTTCAGCAGCCAAATGGTCAAAGCTAAGGGGCCACTCTCATGTTAGAATGGCCTTCTGATGACTAGGAGATTGGGGTTCGAATCCCTGTTGGTTCTATTGAGACTGTTTTTTTTCTAAATGGCTTCCCATTCTCCTTCCATGCAAATAAGGACAAATTATCTCTAAAATGCTTCCTTCCTCATCCCTACTCCATTAGAGTGATTATCATATATACTGTATAATCTGGACAGGCAGTAAGATACGATGATATAAAAAAAACACTTACACGTTATTGGCGAATGAAAACATTAATTTAGTCACAGGTGCTTCTAAGAGTACTAGAAACGTTTTTATTAACGGCAAAACGACTATACTTACTAACTAACCTTTCCTTTTTCTTAATCAAAGTTACGTAAGACAGTTTGATTTACAACGTGAATAAATGCCACTCTCTCTCAAAAGATAAAAAAAAAGGGGCTCTTATATTGCATCTCAAACAAACCTTACGACGGAACTCTTTAGTTTAAATGGGTTATTTTATAGCTCACATTGCAACATAATGCTTAATTACAGTGTCAACATTAGTATTTCTAACAACCCTCTTATCTTGTCCGGTTTACTTACTCATCTACGCGAGGTATAGATAAAGAATGATCTATGTAAATAAATTAGGTATCAAGATTTTGACTAAAATGTTCTTGCTATGTCACCCTGATTTTTAAAAATGTTGTTTTTGGTATGCTGTGTGTATTTATGGAGATATCTAGAGAGGTATGTATTTATTTAATCTGACGAAGTTAAATAAATACATGCAAAGATTTATGTCAGTATGCAAGTATATATTTATCATATTATTAATTTGTGGTTTTTGCCGGGAAAGGTATTTTCATACACCTTCCAGGGATCTTTTTAACATGCCACAATCGACATGGGACATACGGCTTTACTTCCCCTCCGAAGGAAGTTGTGTTACGGATTTTTATCACTCAAGAAAATACATCAACCCTGACTAGATTTGAACCCACAACCATCAGATTCTGAGGTAAGCATTTTACCCCAAGACCACCGAGGTTGACTGCCGGTAGATCGATAGATAGTTGGATAGGAGGGCAAATAGCTATGTACTATTATTATTTAGCATCGCGTCTCACTACCCATTCGGGTTAAACGCTTAAGTACTAATTAAGCTAATGGGGTAGGAATTGGTAAGGTTGAATTTATAGGAAGTGAACCCGCATTTGAGTGAGGTAAAGTGGAAAACCATTTAGGGAAAACCACCCCCAGTTCACCCGACCAAGATTCGAAACTCGATCTCCCCGTCTTCGGCAGTAGTCTTGCAGTAGACTATAAAGCTGATGACTAGGAGATTAAGGTTTGAATCCCGGTCAGATATACTGAGGGTGGTTTTTGCTAAATGTTTTTTTCACTCTCACTCCACGCAAATGCGGGTACACTTCCTCTAAAATCAGCCTTCCTCATCCCTAGCTCACTATCGTAATTATTACATATGCGTATAACCTGAACAGGTAGTGAAACTCAGTGCTAAAAAAGAACAATCCTATGTCCAGATTTTTTTACGAATGGACATATCTGACAGCTAGAAAAAGTTACTAGATCTACTTTCATGTATTAATACGTCATGTCATGTGATCATCTGTCACTTTTTATGTATATATATATATATATTACCAACACCTATACAATAACACAAATAGCAGAGTAAAATGTTATCAATGTTAGCCACAAAAATAAATTATATTTCTAAACGGTGTTTCAAAAGTCAAGCCATAAAAAATCAAATTATAAAATGAAATAGCATTTGTGAACACCTTGTGTGAGCTAAATGCTAATATATAAAACTTTGTGACATCCCAATATAATGAGTATTGTCAAATTAAAAAATTACATCCTATAATAGTATACGCCTAACAGCCAAGTTTCCATAAATAAATGATTATTTTAAATACAAAACAAATGAGTATCATTTTTAAAGCAATTTTATAACAACAACAAAATCGTTAGTGGATTTGCTCTTTAGTACGAATAGGACTCATCCCAAAGGTCGATTGGACCCTCAACAGTTCCACTGTCAACTAACTTAATTCTGATAATTACTCTATCGGGGAAGGGATGAGAAAGAAAGCATTTTATTGGTATCTATCCGTATTTGCTTGGAAGGAGAATAATAAAGATTTTAGTATAAACCACTCTAAGTAGACCTGACCTGGATTTGAACCCGATCTCCCTGTCATGAGGACAGTCTAACACGAGAGTGACGCCTTAGACTATTAAGTCTAGACTAGACATAGCACCCAATCTCTCGGCCACTAATTAATAATTGTGAAAAATAAGAAGCCCCAATTTCACCTAAAATACATTTTACTTTAATGGCGGGTATCGAAACGGGGACCCTTTACTCAATAAGCAGACGCGCTGCCGACAAAGCTAAGGAGTTGGACTGTCTTAATGGTTATGTTCTAAAACTAGTGAAAACCAATTTCTTAAAGATGGAAATAGATTTGGCAAGTTTGAGCAATACTTACACCCTCCTTTAATTGTGCTCTCCTGGATTATGTTAGTTAGTCGTGTCAAGATACAATCTTCGCGCCTAACACCAAACATTTTATACTAGCTCTTCTCCTGGAATTATAGTATGTGCTTAATAGGAATAAATCCTTTTTTTTAAATTCAAGTTATTTCAGGCCCTCGCTGGAATCAAACTAATGTACCATAGACCTAAGTTACCTTGCCTATTCAGTTCAACATAGCGAATTTAAGCGTTTTAACGCACTAGGGACTGCACTTATAAAGGAACACCAATTCGCTGGTTGTTTATGTGACTATCGCAGCATTTGAACACAATAGTAAGCTTTTTTTATCTTTTTTTTTAGCACTGCGTCTTACTACCCGTTCGGTCTATCGCATATGTACTAATTATACAAATGTGGCAGAGATGAGGGAGGAGGGTTGACTTTAGAGGAGGCGTACCCGCATTTGCATGGAGCAAAAAGGGAGAGTGTGTGTGTGTGTGGAAAACCATTTTGGAAAAAGAATTACATAAACACACCCGACCGTGAGTCGAACCCTGATCAATCCAGTCAATACGAGAGGGACACCTCAGACCATTTTACCACTGAAGCGGGTGAAAGTACGTTTCAACTAGGGTTCGAATCAGATAATCTTGACAGACGCTTGCTTTTTTTGGCTCAGCGTTCTTTTGAGTCGCACAAGGCCCTTTATTCAATTTAGCACATATCCTATAATATTTATTCATTTATTTTAATTTTAAAACGATATAAACTTTATACACTCTCAAAGATAATGGATCACGTTAATTAGAGGTTTTTTTTTCACTAACGAAATGACATCACTGTAGAAAAATAAAACACAATTAAATCAGAAACTAGTAATAGCCACCATAACACGAAGCGAGTAAATAAATACCTCTCAGGTGAGTTATATCACAAAGTGCTAATATTAATAGCCACATAAAATAAAATAAAAATATAGTAAGAAACATCCCCGGAACTTCAACAACAATGGCTGACGGCTACTACGAAATGAGAACACTCAAAAGAGCTCTTCTCTTCATAAATCTTTGGTCGAGGCGTTTCTTTTGTGTTTTCTTCTTCGTACAAACCCCTTTTTACCTCGAGTATTATTAAGTCCTGAGTCTATGGCCTCTTGATAGCGTAACTCTATTCGGAGGTATATTGAAAGCTCTTTTATGCTTAATTCAGTGTGCCCCTTTAACCCAACAGATTTAAATTCTGTGAAAGAGTAAATCGCGTTTTTTTATGTATCTAGGAATGATCTTACTATTGTTAATAGTTAGTACCCATTTCGATGGTAGAATGGTCCAAGTCAGAGGTGCCCAGCCTAGGGTCACTGATACACCTGTGGGAGTCCACTAAACAAATCTAGAGTTATAAGTCATATATATATTTATCTCATATACAAATAAAAATTCGTTAGTCACAATTTTCTTAAAACATCTGTTTTTCCCCATTACTGTCAGACTAAACATATTTTTTCTTTTACTAATATGGACGTTGACTACTAGAAATGTTCGTTTAGGTTTTTAATTTCCCCTCGTATGGTGGGGGAGATTATGGGGAGGCGGTGAATTATAATTGGCGTTAGGGGGTCCGCGATAAGGAAAAGGTTGAGAACCATTGGTTTAAGGCGTCACTCTCAGAATAGACTGGAATGCCAATAAGTAGAAGACCACAGTTCGGATCCTGGTCGGGTGTATTGAGGGGAGGTTTTCCCTAAATGGGTTTTCCACTCTCAATCCACGCAAATGTGGGTTTATTTTCTCTAAATTCGATTTTCCTTATCCCTGACACATTAGCTTAAATTATCACATATGCGTAAGACCCGAACAGTTATTGTGTTAAAGGACATTAAATGTTTCACTTGTATAAATAATTCTAACCACCACCTGGCCCCACAGCAATAGCTGGTTTGTGGGCCCAATTAAAGAACCACTTATCTATACGGGCCCACTCGAATTGCGGAATAAATTATACCTGTCAGCCGGTCCACACGAATTGCGGAACAACCTGTAATCCCATTCCACTCCTCACCACTAACCTAACCAAATCTAACAAACCTAAACAAGCCTAACCTAACCTAAACAAACCTAACCTAAACTAACCTCCATATTCCCTTTGGAACAAGTTCACTATGAAATTAATTTTTACTCCACAGTTCGTGTAAGAGTATTACTGAGTTCGTATGAGTTGCTCCACAAATCGTGTGCACCGATCTATACTATAGTAAATAGTTACTTGTACTACCCGGCTATTATTTACAGGACTACTTCTATCCAATAATAAAACTACGCCCTGCATTATTTTTTTAAAAGCCTCCAAGATACGGGAGTTGTTAACGGGTGGAAGAGGGTTGAATAATCTACTCCAGTTATTACCGAAAAATAAACAATAAAATGTTTTATTAATTAAATTAAGTTCCGCTTTTGGATGCATACACGATAAAGTTAGCTAGTTGTGTATTCGTTTTATTCATGTGACAAAAATATTTTTATGTCATAATTTAGAGTGAAAATTGGTTAGTTTTGTCTTCCTCCCACCCGCAGCCCCCCTCCCCCCCCCAAAATCCAAATAGTACTTAGAGACGCCTACACTCAAATTTAATGTTTGGTTTTGTTTGGAAACGCGAAGTGTTTTTCATACCCGTATTTATTTAATTTTCATCCATCCCGACATCTAGAGGGTAGTTCGGGACCTAAATCTACTCACATATTTTTGTCTACATCATTTATTATACAATATCCAATTTTTAAACAATAATTATATTATGTGATTTGCACCTAATCTAACTGTCCTTATAATCTACTATATAGTTTTTGTCCTACTAGTTGGTCCACCCCGGGTATTTTACACCCCCTGGACTCTCCACCACTGACTGTCCCGCCGACCTTTGGATCTAATAGTCCCCATATGTATTAACATTCCATCTGCATAAGCACCCTTGTTCGATCCTGTAATCAATCATCATCATCATCATCATCATGAGCCGTTTCCAGCCTCTAGCCGGGTCAGTTTAGTAAAGTGGTTTCCAACCTTTTTCAGGGTTTGACCCCAATTTTCGTCTTTGAGACCATCGTGACCTTTTTATAGCCTACAAGCGTCCCTGTTTTTAAGTTATTATTTTCACTGAATCTCACTACCCATTCGGGCTATACGTGTTTAACTATACTTGTGAGATAGGGTGAAAATATAGGAAAGGTACCTTTATTTGCGTAGAGGAAGAAGGGGGATGCCGTTTAGGAAAAAATCTACCCCCCATTAAATTATTATAAACTGCTTATATAATGTGTATACTTATGTGACTAAGATATCTTAAAAAAGAGTAATAGAGCCAAGTGGGTATATTGGAAGTTAAGTTAGCTCCCTGCTTCACTTAATTAAACGCCGAGGCTGCTACAGTAAACTAAGTCAGCAAGCAAACTCTCAAAGTTGAGTAATCAAAATTAACCTAGAACAGAAACTTAACATTTTTCATAATTTTAACCATTTACAATTTTATTTGAATTCTACACCACCTTATAATGATTATTATAATAATTTTTTTTAAAAAGTAACCATAAAGTTATAACCACAACAATCATTGCGACCACACCCGAAACATGCCGCGACCCCTGATGGGGTTGGGAATCATAGGTTTAGTAAAATGCCTCCATCTCCTTCTGTACTTTCACCATTATTCCTAACTTACTTCTAGTCTATTCTTCTCCTCTCCCTTGCACACTCGCTCTTATCCGCTACTCTCATCTCTTCCTTGGTCTCCTTTGCAGGTCTTTTCACTCCAAACTTCAACGCCATCATTCTAATTGGGATCTTTACCATTCTCCATACGTGTCCATACCAACTCAGTCTTACTTCCTCTACCATCCCCTGTAGCCTAACTCTTGCCCGAACATCTTCATTCATATTCCTATTTCTCACGATGACATGCTCTTCAAAAACTTCATCCCCATGTCCTTAACTTCCTTGTCCCCCTTGCTTCCAATGTGAAGTTTTATGCTGCATACGGAACTATGGGAACGAATTACGACCTAAACAGCACTTGCTTACTATGTATAAATTAATGACTAAACTAAAAATAGGCTAATTTAATTTCCCACATAATATGGTAATAACGACAATAATATTGATAATTTATGTCCCAGAATTTTATGTTAAAGGTTAGGTATAACGTGTTGGGTCAATTTGTACGTTTTGTGTGGAAATAGCTGTGTGTTTGTAAAATTCACTTTAAATGCGATACGTAATAATAATAATAATAATAATAATAATAATAATAATAACCGTCACACTAGCCACCATAATCATAATTATTATCATCATTATTGATAATTTTATCAGTAGTAATAGTAGTGGTAGTAGTTATATAATTCTTCTAATCATGTGTGCTTCATGATATTGTGATATGTAAAACATTAACACTCCAAAATGAAACATAACAAATATATACTCGTTTATATAATACCCCATGGTAAATTTCCACTGGTGTTAAAGCACTCGCAATTTCGCGAACATTACTTGATTAAAATTTCACAGCCTCCAACAAAACCAAATATTAATAGGGCTAAAATAATTTAAAGCAAGTTTTAATCAGCCAAACAAAGTAGAGAAAAATGCCGTTAAAAATGAGAATGTTTTTAGAGTAGGTTGCTAAGTTTGAAATAGATAAAAACTAATGTGATATAGATTTTTGTTGTCGTTTAAAGTTTAGAAAGGTTTTACAAATAATACCTAATAACTTCGGCACATTATTTCAGACATTAAAGGCCTCTGTATTGTGCTACAAAAATTATTTTCAAAATGTGTTCTTATTTTTACATAAGGTATTTAAAAATCGTAACCAGTGAAATAAATGCAAAACTGCGAGATTTGCAGAAAACTCTTAGTAACATTCTGTAATTTATCAATGCGTGTTTTAATAAACGGAAAACAGACACGAGATTTTTAGGGACGCCTTGGCCAAAAAACTTAGTTGATACCTATTATAAATGGCTAAAGTTTACTAAATCACCTAAGACGTTACTGATGACGGGAATATTAGAGTTCGAATCCCGGTCGGGTGTACTAGGAGTAATTTTTCCTAAATGGCTATCCACTCTCCCTCCACGCAAATTCAGGTATATTTCCTCTGAATTAAACCTCTCATCTCTAACACATCAGTGTAGTTAATACTTAATGCGTATAGACTTAGTGGGTATTAAGACGCGGTGCTAAAAAAAAGTCGATGTTTTTGAAAGAATTGTTATGATATAATTGTTGCTTCTGCTAAAGAATAGGCTACTTTGATTTTATCATGAATAGACATTTGGACCTTTAAGAACATATTATTATTAATATATTATTATTATTATTATTAGCACTGCGTCTTACTACCCATTCGGGTTGTACGCACTTACGCAAATGTGTAATGGTAGGGTGATTGTGAGATGAAATGGAGGACCTACAGTTTAACGTGGGATCCGAACCACGGTGGAGGCCTGGCATTCCACACATTCACAAGTTGTGATTAATACACGTCTTGTCAGAGGTGAAGGAAGGGTTTGGCAATCAGATAAATCTGTGTCGGGACCGAGGATTGAATCCCGGACCCCAGCACAGAAGTCTGACACCTTACCCCTAGACCGCCAAGTCACCTTTAAGAACATACAAACCTATTTTCACTAATGGGATAAGAATAAGAAAGTTAGAATTAAGAGAGAATATATCTGTAATTGTTTGAAGCTATAGTGAAAAAACACTAAAGAAAAACAACACTCAATACGTATGGGTTGGATTCCAACCCCTATCTCCCTGTACCCAGCAAACCGTACATAACGAAACTGAAGCCTTAGCCTGGGTTCTTACCCTGTCGGTGAGATGCTTTTTTTTTTAAAATGGTAGCACGCAGAAATAAAATAAGGTACTATTGATTAAATTACAATCCGATGTTAGGCCCGGTGCCCACGAGAGACGTGCGTCATCATTTGTAATCGCGTCCTGTGACGCTGCGTCACCGCTAAAAGCAGTTCACACAAGCGACCTGCGTCTGATGACGCTAAGTTGACGCCACGTCACAGCACCCGGAGCAGCGTACACTAGCTACTTGCGTCTATTTGGACGCAATTCTCGGCCTCAAGTCGGTCTGAATCCATGGCCGTGATAAGGACACTCTTGAGAGGGTTAAAAATTAGGCAAACTTATCTTTGCTGTACACAGCCCTAATAACTTGACATGACCTTATAGGTCATCTTTATGATATCTGTAACAATATTGTATAGGCATTTTGCCTAACATCCGGTCTCCACTCAATATTGTATAAGTGAACAGTGGTTTTAACATGTTTCAAGTATTTTATAAACTGTTATTGTGAAAATAAAGGGTAGATAGTACCTAATGTATCTAAACTTGATGCACTTTTACTATAATCTCCTGACTATCCGGAGAAACCAGATGACATGTGGTCCCAATTAGTCCTTATAAATGATGTTTCACTGTACATAGAAAAGATTTTTTCTCAATTCATAAAAATAATTAGAAAAAAAATTGAGAGAGAACTCGCCAAGTTGCTTTAGTATTATGGCTTCCATTTCATCAGTATTTGGATATAGAGTCTTGCATATCTCCATCCATGAAGACTGGTTTTTATTTCTGTCGTGATATTCTTCTAGGGATGACTTCCAAATGACATGGAGGGAGCGAGGTCTACTGTTCACAGAAACACTGCAGTAACGATAAGAACATGGAGGTAGCGAGCTCTATTTTACACAGAACTACTCAAGGCATTAAAAAAAATTGTACGCTGACGCGTAAACATTTTGTTAAATACTGCTTTAACAATAATAATTGTTTTCTCCTGCCTGTGACTTCATTAATGCATAATGTTTTGAGGAGGAAAATATAATAACACTTTTAATTATTTTGTTTTTGATTTCACAGACAGGTGTGAATTACTAAAAGCGAATTGCAGCTACAATATTTACCAAATAAACAAAGTTTCCTTATTGTTTAAAGAGTGCATAGAAGAATTCAACTCCTCTTTACGAGTTGTTGTCCTTTACAACACTGTTGACAGAGAAAATAATCACTGGATCATTATTCACTCAACGTAGTCATCTGACTTTTCTCATGTACCGTTTAGTTTCACCAGTCTCCGAGACCACTTTATTGTGATCAAGATTACAGTCCACTTTTCATAGAAAGGGTTTTATCTGACAGTTATAAAAGCCACTGGAGCCACTTTCATTTATTCGTACGTCATGTCATCTGATCTGCAGCTGTCACTTTTGATATATATTGTCATTACCTGATTACATATAACTATATAGATATGTATATGTGTGTCTGGGTTACATCAATCATAGACCCGTTTGCAGAAATATTAGCTGGTACTAACGTACCGTTGCCCAGACGACGCCCGAATGTATTAATGGTACTTTCTTTCCGTGGAGGACCTTTACTTGTACCGATGAGATGAGGTGATGGTGAGTATGAGGGTGTGGAAACACAAATATAGCTAAAGCCTAATCAACCAAACCCTGATGACCTTTGGGCTAATTCCCCTTTCAGGTAAATTACCCATGGTATCAGTCGGGAATCGAACCCAAGATCCCTAAATTCGTAGACAGGTGTACTGAGCAGGTGCGCCATAGGGCTGGTTATCAATATCTATGAAGTAACACTAATAATATAGTAAAATGTTATCAAAGTTGACCACAAAAAAGTTTGTAATTTATAAAAGGCTCTTCATATCAACATTGGACTGTATTTGAGGAATCGGTCTTTTCGTATAAGAAGCCTAGTTTGTCTCCATGTGGAACATACGATAGTTATTTATTAGATAACGTCTTACTACCCATCCGGACTTGCTCCATTCAACTAAATTAATGTGTATATAAAGGTAGACTTTAGAGAATCTGTACCCGCACTTGCATGGAGGTAGAGTGGTAAACCAATCCTTAGTACGCTCATCCGGGATATAAACAAAGACATTTCTGTCATTGCAAAATCAGACCAGACGAGCTTGACGTTCACCTCACCCACTACGGATAGTTTAATAAGTAGTCTTTATCCAATATATTTTAAGCACCGCGTCTTACTACCTTTTCGGGTTATACGCCTATGTACTAATTACACTAATGGGTTAGGGATGATAAAGGTTGAATTTAGAGGAAGTGTACCCACATTTGCGTATAGAGAGAGAGTGAGAAACCATTTAGGGAAAGAAAACCACCCCCAAGTTTACTCAACTGGGATTGAACCACGAGCTTAGAGTTGGGAGAGTGATGCATTTGACAATGCGACCACCCAAGCGGGTTTGCTCCAATATTGAACTGTACACTGTACAGTAGGACTCCCCCTATCCGCGGTTTACCGCTGCCCGATATTTTAATTTTCAATAAAAGAAAATAATGGTTTATAAGTCACAATACCGACACCATCACCCCATTTCATCTCCTCGTCTTGAGCAATGTGCTATCATATCACCATCATTATCATCATCAGTGATCGTCGTAACAAGAATAATGGACAATAATAAGTACACTGTAGTGTACAGTTCTCGTTGTTATTATGTACTTACCCGCCTCGGTGGCGTAGTTTACTAACGCACTAGTCTCGTGTTGAGCTAGACTACCAAGGACGGGGAGATTGAGGTTCGAATCTCGCTCGGGGTGAACTGGGGGTGGTTTTTCCTAAATGGTTTTCCATTCTACCTCCACGCAAATGCGGGTTAACTTCGTCTATATTCAACCTTCCTAATCCCTAACACATTGGCGTAATTAGTACTTAAGCGTATAGCCTGAATGGTGGTAATGTCTTATTGTGAGTAATTTATCACTTAAACTTTACAGTATGTATATATGTTATATGAATATCGTGTTATATAATAGTTCGGTATTATCCGCGGTTTCACGTAACGGCGGTAGATCTGGAAACATATTACCCGCGGGTATGGGGGCCCTTTTGTACTGTCCAATTTTCATATGCTGGCTTTTTATCAAATATAAACAAGTTTTTTTGTGCAATTTTATCAAAGTTATTTTATAGATATTGATAATTATGTATCAAAAGTGACAGCTACAGATCACAGAGCTTACATATTATTACGTGAATGTAGATCTAGTAACTTCTGTCTGATAAGGCCCTTTCTATAAACAGTGTACTTTATATATTTAGTTTTAGGTATATTCTCATCAAATATTTCTTTTTTTATACTTGTTTTTAGAGTACCACGTCTTACTACTACTACTACCTGTCCAAGCTACCCACATACTTCCTTGCACTAATGAGGTAGGGATGAGGAAGGTATAACTTTAAGGGGGAAATGTACACTTCGTTTTCCCTGAACGATAGAAGTCTTTCCTTGACGGATTACACTATAGGCCTATTTTATAAGCTGGAAACGTGCAAGGTAAATTTGCCACCTTTCAGGGTAAACTAATGTTACCGAACCTAGTTTCTTTATTCATAATACATTGTTTGATGAAACAAATTATCGGATATTTTGACGTGGTCAAGGTCTTGTGTAAGCCTCTATAATAGATTTGTTTACCTTACCACTTGAGTTTTATTAACATTTTGAACGAGCGGTTATACTTTATTAGATAGCAGATATTTGTTTGCCTTTATTTTTATGAAGAGATGGAATTGGTACTTTGGTTAGGCCGTGGCCCCTCAAGAGGCACACGATTATAGAGAGTTTGGGGAAAAGTTTTAGAGGATAAAAAAACAAAAAAACAGCGACAAAGCATCACAACTTTTGTTTTACAGCCATCAACATTGATATAATTGGTCAAAATCACACGCTTCAATGGCCGAGTGGTCTAACGAATCACTCGTGTTAGACTTGCCTGCTGAAGGCGGGGAGATATGGTTTCGAAACCCAGTCGAGTCTACTGAGGGAAGTTTTTACTAAATTATTTTCCCATTCTCATGCCACGCAAATGCGGTTAGATTAGCACCAAAATGATTCCTTCCTCATCCTTACTTCATTAGACTAATTTATCATTCTCATAGCCTGAATAGGTAGTAAGAAGCACCCATAATAATATTAATAATAATAATAATAATAATAATAAAATCTACTAGAGAAATATTTGATTTTTTTGAAAAAATAAAAAAGTTGCTATATAAAATATTAAAAAGTACTCCCCTTAACTCGAGTTCCCTTCATTACTACCTTAAGGTTCTAAACAAAGACAATTTCACACTAGCCGCTGTTCCTTAAAAATTGATCATTCGATCTGGATATAAGGATATTAATTTTAGATTTTACATTAGACTGGCATCGTTTGAAATTACTCGCACTCATTAGAAGAATCAACATTTTATTAATGATCGGTTGGCTGCCTATTTAGGACGAGGTCAGAATTTAAAATAGCATATTTAATAAAGTTGAATAAAACATTTACACTTAAAAAAATAATTCTGAAACATTCTATTTAGGTCATATAAATTATTTGTGCGGGTGTATAAGCCCACAAACAGAGCTCCACTCTCAAAGTTAATGAAGCTTACATATTAAAAACACACACATTTGTACCCTTTATTTTGAAGCCGTAGAGCAGGGGCTTCTGTTGTTTCAATTTTTCATAAAAGACAAAGAAATTACTGTTGTTTTTTTTCAGAGTTGGCTAAAGGCGTTTTATTTTTTTTACAGCTTGCATGAAAATAGCTTTATGTTTTATGTTATTTTAATTAACCAATGGGCCACTTCAGTGGTCATATGGTCTAAGGCGCTACTCTCGCAGTATACTAAACTGCTGATGACGAGGAGATCGGTGTTCGAATCTCGGTAGGGTGTACTGAGGGTGGTTTAAAAAAAAAGTTTTTCACGCAAATGCGGGCATACTTCCTATAAATAAAACCTTTCTCATCCCTAAAACCATTAGTGTGATTAGTACATACGGGTATAACACAAACGGTGGTGGTAAAAAGATGTATATTTAAGGGTAGTCTAACAACAACGATGTTAATGTTGTTCTTAGTGACGATTATATACGACTGTTCTGTATTATTTATTTAATAATAACGTTCAACACAAGCAATGTTATTGGGGAAGTCTAACTCCTAAGGGAGAGGGATGATAAAGGTTGTATTAGGGAAAGCACGCATATATTAGTGTGGAGAGAGAATGTGAAAACCACATTTATAAACTAGTATAGACACTTATGGACTAAGCCCAGTAGAGATTATAATACCAACCTCGGCCATTTTAGTAGTCGAATGGTATAAACCAGCGGTTCTCTAACTTTTTTTTAGATTGTACCCCTTGGCCATGACTAAAAGTTTAATGTACTCCCAAGATAAAAAAAAAACCAAATGACAGGCTTTAAAAAATATGACCACATGATAAATTATTGATCTATTTAATCTATTAGGGAAAAAATATTCGTTGTCAAAATATTTCAAATGTGACAAAGTTATTTAGAGAGAGTCCTACTGCTATAGACTTAATATTATATCTTATTGAGAATTGTTATGATCAGTTAAAAACATAATTTTACTGTAAAAAGTGCGTAAAAAGATTTTACACATTTTCCTCACAAATGCGTTCAAAAATAGAGAAAAATATTAAACATAAACATAATATTTTCAAACCAAAATTTTTAATTTTAATTCTGGAGCTGATATAATATGAATCCCAAAGTTTTTCAGTGAGAGGGGTGTGGATGCATGACTTGGCACAAATTTTTGATGTCTGGTGTTCCAGTTGATACTTTTAAGCGGAGGTCCGGCTCAAAATTTAGCCTATTGCGGTATTTATTTTTTTATGTACACCATTGATGAAAAACCACTCTTACAGAGATATGTTGTTGAGAAAGGCATCATAAACTGCTAATGAAGACGGTGTCAAATAGATGGTTGATGACCTGGTGGTCTAGGGGTAAGGTGTCGGACTTCTGTACCAAGGGTCCGGGGTTCAATCCTCGGTCCCAGCACAGATTTATCTGATTGCCAAACCCTTCCTTCACATCTGACAAGGCGTGTATTAATCACAACTTGTGAACGTGTGGAATGCCAGGCCTCCACCGTGGTTCGGATCCCACGTTAAGCTGTAGGTCCTCCATTTCATCTCACAATCACCCTCCCGTTACACATTAGCGTAAGTGCGTATAACCCGAACGGGTAGAAAGACACGGTGCTAGTAATAAAAAGTATATGGTGGGAAATTTTTAGAAATCGGTCAATAGCCGAGAGCAAATACGGGGAAAAGAAGGTTGTAAATAACCAACCAGATAACGGTAACTGCCAAGAATTCGGGGTTTCCATAAGTCCCTTGTTATTTTATCAACTTTCCCTTAAGAGCTGCTCGCGTACCCCACTTTGAGAACCACTGGTCTAAACTGTAGTCACTCTGGTGTTGGACTGGCCTGCTGATGACGGGGAGATCGGGGTTCGAATCCCGGTCGAGTCTACTGGGGGTGGTTTTCCCTGAATAGTTTCCTAATCTCCTCCTACGTAGGTGTGGGAAGATTAAATCTACAAGGCTTTCTTCCTCTTCCCTACTCCACTCCATTAACGTAGTCATCACACATGCATATAGCCCAAACAGGGAAGACTAGTAAGACGCGGTGATAGAACACAAAAAAATATACGCCCCCTCCCGTCTACGGTGATCTTCCACGATGCAGGTTTAATGCCTTAGACCAGAGATTCTCAAAGTGGGAACCACGGACCCCCAGGTATCCCCAAGACTCATCCAGGGGGTCCACGAGATAGTCCACGGAAGTCACACAAGTAGTTCCATTCCTCACATAAATTATAAGTGATTATAAATGTACAAATATAATACATATTATATTTTCATTTTTATTTTAATTCTTTTTAAATTTATTTTAAAAAAAGTGTCTAAAAATTTACAAATATAATACCTACATTTATTTTATTTTTATTTATATTGTAATTCTATTTACATTAAAAATATATGACTAATTTATTCCTATAATATACTGTTAATTTATGACTAACATTTTTTTAAATCATTTATCCTACAACAAGGGATCCGCAAATCAGTTGTTCCCTGGTTATAGGGTTCACGTGACTAATAAGTTTGAGAAGCACCGCCTTAGACCGCTCGACCACCACTGCAGGTTTTAAAGCAATGTTCTCTCTTGAGATAGCTAATATAATATACACTAGCATGCAAGGGATAGATAAGATAGTAAACCACAAAGGGGAGGGGGGAGAAACCAGTCCCAGCGAGCCGGTTAGAAATTGGACCCCACGCCACTAAGGTTAGAGTCAGGGATGTAAACCACAACCTCAGCCATGCCGACAACCACAGAGCCCATCTCATCACACGGATAAGGTAGGTAATACAGCTTGAACCAAGGTGTTACATCATGGTGTGGTTTTCTGTATCATACTTTAGAAAACACTCAAGTAGCGTTATCATTTTTTTTAATTAAAGAAAACTGAAAAATTACTATTTTAAATTGAAAAAAAAAAACCTGCAGTACTGAAGTAGTCCTATCTGGTTCTATCGCCATGTATGTGTTATATTTAGTTCACTTTATTTAAAAGTATCAGTAGCTAATTTAAGTTAATTTTACTATTGTCGCCACTCTTTGGGAACAGACCGTTGCCCCAGGTCATACCTTGGCGGTTGTCTATACGTGATAACCGTAATGAGATGACGTGATGACAGTGATTATGAAGGTGTGAAGCCATTGGAAATATTAAACCTAACTTAAGCCTAACTAACCAGATCATGGGGGACCATTGAAACGGTTCCAATTCCGGGGAAAATACCCAATATACCATCGGGAATCGAACCAGGAACCTATAGATCAGTAGCCAGGGAAGCTGATCACAATACTAAGAGGCCGGTTTTTGTTTCCAGGTGAAGAATACAGTAAAACGCGTTTCGATAGGAAAAAAAAGTTAATCTTCACTTGAAAACAAATAAATAATTTTTTCTGTTTTATTTTGTATATTTATTACATTGTTTTCTAAAGTAAACTACAGAAAGCCACTACGATGCGATGGGAGTGAAAGGGGACACGAAGAAAGGCCAGTTGTTTTTGCAGTTTTTATAGAAAAAAAAATTGGGTCAAAATAAATAAAATATTGCTTCAGTAGACGCAGAGCTTAATTTTCTTCACATGGTGATATCAACGGTTGTTGAATATCTGTCATGAGAATAGTAGCATTGGATGAGAAACTACTCGCCTCGGTGGCGTAGTTGGCTAACGCGCCAGTCGTGTTGAGCCAGACCACCAAGGACGGGGAAATCGAGGTTCGAATCTCGGTCGGGTGAACTGGGGGGTGGTTTTTCCTAAATGGTTTTCCACTCTCCCTCCACGCAAATGCGGGTTCACTTCCTCTAAATTCAACCTTCCCAATTCATAATCCATTAGTGTAATTAGTACTTAAGCGTATAACCCGAACGGGTAGTAAGACGCGGTGCTAAATAATAAAATAAAAATAAATAAATGAGAAACTTTTTAAATGAAGATAGAAAGTTGTAATTAAATTCCACGACACCCTTGACAGATGTCAACAAATTTTGATATCACCATGTGAAGAAAATTAAACTATATTTCACCAGTAGGACTTTTTGTACCTATCGTAGTTTTCATATTTCCGTTATTATTTTAAGTACATAACAATCTCCCACTCTCCTAATTAACATTCAGGCTATCCGCATATTTGCACTATCATTAATGTATATAATATAGCTAAAGTGTAGCTTTATTTGCGTGGAGGGGAGAGTGGGAAACCATATATAAATAAAATCATTCAGTTGAGCCGAGTAGAATTCAAACTATAACATCCTCGTCACCAGAAAAAAAAAACCACTAATGTAGTGACCTCTTAATCCACACATATTTAAGTTCGTGTGAAAACTTGGCTTTAAAAAATTAGTGAATTGAATTTTAAAATCGGCAAGAATTATTCAGCTTAAACAGCTAAAATCACAAACAGAAACTCTCACTAAATCTTGACTTCAATAACTCCTGTGATGAATATACCAATAAATAAAGACGCATAAATTGTCTAAGAGTTTAAGGCGTTAGATCTATCCAACACTGAACTTTGAGTGTCTGGGTACAATGAAGGGGATAAATGGGATTGGTACATCTTGGTTTACAACATAATTTTCCCGTGGAATCTCCAGGCAAACTCCCTTATCTCATCTTGTGACCTTAAGGTGAGAGTGTAAGGGATGCTGTAACGTAGGCCCTAAGTGATTTTGCTGTTTTTATATAAAAACTTTTTATGTAGAAAAAAAAATTTAGTACCCACTCGGGTTACTCGCTTATGTACTAATTATGATGAGGGAGGTTGCGTTTAGAGGAAGTGTACCTGCATTTGCGTGGAGAGTGGGAAACCATTTAGGATAAACCCCCCTCAGAACACCAGTCCGGGTTCGAACCACGATCTCCCTGACATCGGCAGCTTAGTCTAAAGTAAGAGTAGCGCCTTAGACCATGCGGCCACAAAAGCGGGTGGTATCAACTATAAGTTACCTAACAAACATGTTACGGTGTATAATAATAGTAATTAAATGACCCGATAAAATAACTTTTAAGGAGTGAATATTGCTTAAAGAAAGATGAACTCATAAAAAGTAATTGAACTCTCAATTTTGTTTTAAAATTATGCAAGAAACTAAATATGGAAGGCCCTGTTTATGTCTCTTAAACAATGCTTTATCATCTCATTGTTTTTAACAATTGATTAGCATATGCACTTAAATCCATCCGTTTTATGTCATCAATCATTTCCTCTTCACGAATCCAACTATCATCCCATCATCTTTGTAGAATAAAGAGTAGTCTAATAAATAAATAAATAAGGCTTGTGACAACCAAGAAATATTATATATAGTTTATGTTCGTTTAAAACGATTATTTATCATCAGGGTCTATCAAAGAGATGTTGGGCCTCACGTGGCCTTGACTGTGTCTAGTTGTATGTATGTATGTATATATGTACATATGTATATATGTATATATGTACATATGTATATATATATGTATATATGTATGTACGTATATATGTATGTATATATGTATGTATATATGTATGTATGTATATATGTATGTATATATGTATATATGTATATATGTATATATGTACGTATGTATATATGTATATATGTATGTATGTATATATGTATATATGTACATATGTACATATGTATATATATATGTATGTATATATGTATATATGTACATATGTACATATGTACATATGTACATATGTATGTATATATATATGTATGTATGTATGTATATATGTATACATGTATGTATATATGTATATATGTATGTATGTATGTATGTATGTATGTATGTATGTATGTATATATGTAGGTATGTATGAATGTAGGTATGTATGAATGTAGGTATGTATGAATGTATATATGTATGTATGTATGTATGTATGTATGTATGTATGTATGTATGTATATATGTAGGTATGTATGAATGTAGGTATGTATGAATGTAGGTATGTATGAATGTAGGTATGTATGAATGTATATATGTATGTATGTATGTATGTATGTATATAATTATTATTATTTTTTATCACCACATCTTAATACCCGTTCGGATCATACGCTTATATACTAATTACGCTAATGATTTTAGGGATGAGGAAGGTTATAATTATAGGAAGTGTAGCCGAATTTGCGTGGAGGGAGAGTGGAAAACAATTTTGGAGGAAACTCAGTACACCCGACCAAAATTCGAACTTCGATCTACCCGTCATCGGCAGTCTATCCTACTGCGAGATTAGCGCGTTAGACCACGCTGCCACCAAAGCTGGCTAGTTTTTTATTAATCACGCTAATGGGATAGCGTTGAGGAATATATAATTATTTATAGGAAATATAACTGCAGTTAAGTGGAGATAAAGTGGACAGTTATTATTTAGGGAAACAACACTCGGTGCACCCATCCAGGATTCAGGCTCCGACCTTCCTCAATACCGGCAAACGAAACTAGATGAGATTTAAATTTAATCAACGTGCAAATCGGTGCGGATACGAACATTATTTTTTATTATTTTTATTATTATCACCACGTCTTATTACTTGTTCGGGCTGTGAGATGATAGTGATTATGAAGGTGTGAAGCCATTGGAAATATTAAACCTAACTAAAGCCTAACTAACCACACCATGGGGAGCATTGAAACAGATCCCGGGCTTAATTTACGTACACATTTATCATGGTTATTACTCTAAAGGGGTAGGGATGAGGAAGGAATTTTTTTTAAAAGTAATTTACCCGGTTTTGCATGGAAGGAGAGTGGGAAACCATTTAGGAAAAAAATACTCAATTTATCTGCGCGGGGATCTAAACCCAGCCACCCCGTCATCAGCAGACCAGTCCAACACGAGAGTGATGCCTTAAACCATTCGGCCACTGAAGGTTGGACATCTATTAATTTATGGTAATTAGCGTAACCCCTTTCTCATAAAAAAAGTATCTGGACCATATCTATAAAGTAGTAGGCCTACTTTAGCAATAAAAAGCAAAAATAATTGAATTTGAAAGAAGGGAACTCGCAATTCTGTCGTTAACGCTAAATTATGTACTGTTAGTAGTCCCCTTAGTATGGAGGGGGAAGTTTTCTAGACTTCCTGTTGAAAACATCTACGGGATGGTCGAAAGTAATCTAATTTATTTCAACATGGCGGCACTTCAAACGTGTTCACAAACGGGCAAAGTGAAGAACCTTTAACTCGTCCCCAGTTGCGGTTCTGTGTCGTCTATTTGCCATGCAAATCACACACGCGCATAGGCCCACATACACACACACACACACACACATACACACACGACACGCAAGAAGACTTTGTCTCTAACCAACGCGTAATGAAGAGTCCATCTTTAAGACCGCCACAAAAGGAATAGTCCTGTATGTTCTCTGTCCAGGGGTGTGTAGTAGTAATATGTGTCAGCGCTTAGAATATGATAAAGATTATCGCCTAGCACCCATTTCAGTGTTCACACGGTCTAAGGTTGGTGTCGGCAACTAATCGTTCTCAAGGCGAATTTTCAATCGAGCGCGTAAGAAAACTACACCGTCATTTTTTACTTTTTCGTACCTACTATAATTATAAAAAAAGATTTAGATTGTACTTCCTAAACACATCATTATATCCACATGTGAGTTGAAATCTAAAATTCGTAGGGAGACTTAAATAAATAGTAAATTCTTTAACGCACATGCACTTGGTATCAAACCAGTGGCTGACATATAGTCAACTTCCCTACTCACCAGGTTTACCAGAGTCCTCTTAATTTCCGTACATATCCTCTTTTTGAGACGTAAAATATATGTCCCAGTGAATTGGGTCGGGATTTTTTATTTTGACTTTAAGATGTTACCAAGAAGGAAAGAAAAAATCGGATCAGTGTTTAGATAATAATTAAGATTAACTTTGTATCTTATTTGACTGGTTAAAAAAAATTGTTTCGTCGTCTGTTGTCTTTAGAAAATGCCTACGCATAAATGCACATTGACGATTAAGCTTCTGAAAAAATATTCGCGTTTTAGGGTGGTCAATGAACAACACAAAAGGTAAAGAGGTTCTTTGCTCAATTTATAAAGGGATTTATAACGGTGCTATATTATTTTAAGAACGAGTCGGGTGAAAGATTTTTTAATTATATAAGGATTGTTCCTGAAATTTTCAAGAAAATTTTAACAAACAAAAAATACCCTTGATCATAAACAATGATGTTTTCAATACTTTATATAAATGTTTGCTTTAAGTGCTGTTTATAATGTATTTTCCTTACTCATTTAACTCATTTTTCCTCCTCAGCACTTATTTCTACGAGATCATACATAATATGTGTATACCAATTTGAAAAAGTGTCTTCTTTTTACCCCCAAAAAAAAGTAGCCCTGCGACTCAGTTGCTCACCGATAATATAGTATTTTTCTTATCGTAGTATTATTTTAGCAGTCCAGGATGTGTGGACAGATACGGCCCAGTACGTGTTTCTGACTATCGAATACGGCTGTAACGATGAGATTGATACAGACCTACTTATATACTCAAAGTAAAAAAAAATAATCAAAGCTTATAAATAAAATCTTTCCTTTTTATAACAGAAACTTGCGAAAAAATTGTTTGTTTTTAGTGCTTACATATTAGCTTAGTTTTAAAATATGATCTCATTAAAAATTAATCAGATGTCATTTATAAATTTTAAAAATGTTCTAGTGGATTATACAATGTTTCTTTACTCGGATTAATTTTATAAGAGATCCATTTCGGTGGTCTCGGGGTCTAAGTCTAAAGACTTGATTGCCAATGCCAAATCCTGTTAGGTATACTGAAGGTGGTGTTTTTCTAAACAGTTTTCCGCTCTATCTTATTGCTAATGTGTGTATATATATATATATATATATATATATATATATATATATATATATATATATTCTAAACTATACATCCTTCTATCCTAACAAATTAACGTATTTAATAGTATATAATTGTATGACCTAAAGGGCTAAATAAAATTATTGGCAGTTTTGTTGATAAAAAAATAGCAAATATTTTTATAGTCAGCTCTGGATTTCAAACTTTACTGTCGGCCTACAGTCGAGTTTCATGATTTGATTTTACACAGCAAATTATTCGGATGAACTTTGAAAAATGATAATTTCGTAGAATAAAGTATTTTGTTATATTTCTCACAGATAAATCACAATTATATTCGGAGGTTTGGAGATACGATCTCAAGACTGTCTGCACGGTTAATATATCCAATTCTCACCCTAGGGATCAGGGTTGAATTTATAATTGTTACAACTAGGTTATTACTACCCATCTCAATGGTCGCATGAACTAAGGCGTCACTCTCGCAGTAGAGTGGACTGCCGAGGACACATACCTCGGTCGGGTGTACTGAGGATTGTTTACTCTGAATAGTTTTACACTTTTTCTCCACGCAAATGCGGGTACATTTCCTGTATAATATAATCTTCCTAATCCATAAACCCATTAGCGTAATTAGTACATAAGCGTATAACCCTAACGGGTAGTAAGATGCGGTGCAAAAAAAAAAAGAGGGTGATAGTTTATCTACTTTCTCCACCCCTGAGAGACTCATGTAGGACAGAGAGACAGGGTCAAGTCGGTAATTACAGAGCACTCACTACCTTGTCTGGCTGAACAAAGAGAAGTAGTGAAAACATGCCCGACCATTATTACCTCTCAGTGGCATGATGTAATTAGTAATCCGAACGGGATTCGACGCGGACATTTTGTTTCACGCGCGTGGCTCTTTTTATATTTTTTTTTGTTCGTATCGAATGTCGCGTGCCCTGTCATATACGCACTAATGAAGTTAACGGCCTCTTTTTTTTTCGTATTGGTATATTCTTTTCCTCTGTAGATAAATCAAGCACTTAGAGAACTCCTGATTAACGGATCCATCCAAAGGGGCGCTTAAGGCACGTTGCTAAATTAAGAAATTCCGTGTTGTTTAAGGTGGGGATTTAGGAGACGCAAGAAAAGGTTAGTGTTTTTGCAGTTTTTGTATGGATTTTTTTTCTCTCTTACCCTTAATATATCTAATAGTTCTCCAGTAGAAGCATAAAGTTTAATTTTTTTTCACATGGTGATATCAACAGTTGTTGAATATCAGTCAAGGATGTCTTTGAATTCAATGAAAAATTTTCTCTTCATTTCGAAAGTTTCTAATGTCATTATGCTCATGACAGATAGTATTCAACAATTGATATCAACATGTGAAGAAAATTAAATTCTATGTTTATATTGAAGAATTATTTTATTTCTTTAAATTTCGATTTATATCGAGAGACTGAAGTATTAAACAAGTTAACAACGGTTATTGTTTATGAGTAGAATGTACCATTGAATATAGTGTTCATTTGTTTTTTATCTATTTTAATAACCAAGTAAAAATTAAAAATTAAAACCCAGGTAGAAATTATAGGAGATATTTCAACATAAAATTCAACGAGAAATATTAAGATTGTAGTGATGATAGAAACATGTACTAGTAAGACTGTAGTAACTAGCAAGGTCTACTGTTCACAGAACTACTAGTAAGACTGTAGTAACGATAATAACATGGAGGGAGCGAGGTCTACTGTTCACAGAACTACTAGTAAGACTGTAGTAACGATAATAACATGGAGGGAGGTCTACTGTTCACAGAACTACTAGTAAGACTGTAGTAACGATAATAACATGGAGGGAGGTCTACTGTTCACAGAACTACTAGTAAGACTGTAGTAACGATAATAACATGGAGGGAGGTCTACTGTTCACAGAACTACTAGTAAGACTGTAGTAACGATAATAACATGGAGGGAGGTCTACTGTTCACAGAACTACTAGTAAGACTGTAGTAACGATAATAACATGGAGGGAGGTCTACTGTTCACAGAACTACTAGTAAGACTGTAGTAACGATAATAACATGGAGGGAGGTCTACTGTTCACAGAACTACTAGTAAGACTGTAGTAACGATAATAACATGGAGGGAGGTCTACTGTTCACAGAACTACTAGTAAGACTGTAGTAACGATAATAACATGGAGGGAGGTCTACTGTTCACAGAACTACTAGTAAGACTGTAGTAACGATAATAACATGGAGGGAGGTCTACTGTTCACAGAACTACTAGTAAGACTGTAGTAACGATAATAACATGGAGGGAGGTCTACTGTTCACAGAACTACTAGTAAGACTGTAGTAACGATAATAACATGGAGGGAGGTCTACTGTTCACAGAACTACTAGTAAGACTGTAGTAACGATAATAACATGGAGGGAGGTCTACTGTTCACAGAACTACTAGTAAGACTGTAGTAACGATAATAACATGGAGGGAGTGAGGTCTACTGTTCACAGAACTACTAGTAAGACTGTAGTAACGATGATAACATGGAGGGAGCGAGGTCTACTGTTCACAGAACTACTAGTAAGACTGTAGTGATGATAATAACATGGAGGGAGTGAGGTCTACTGTTCACAGAACTACTAGTAACGATAATAACATAGCGGAAAACCTCAATTATCTAGTTTTCACTCACCCTAGAATCACTTCCAAACATACTTGATAATCATCGTTATTCGACATGCATGGACGTACAAGGGTTTGTTCTAACCTTGAGAACTTGCTGCGTCAGAACCGACACCTGCTGCTTGACTAAATGAAATAATTCCACGAGATATCATTCATGAAAGTTGATGGAGAGTTGGCGCCCACATTCATAAATATTTATTAAGCCCACGTCACGACACATGCCAAAGCTTATTTTGATCTGTCTGATACGTGATGATAAACATGTGGTGTGCAAGGCATGTTACTGGTACCCGTTATTTTGTCCGGGTCGTTAAGAGCCCGTCCCGAAGCCGGCTGACCGGGAAATTAAATACAAGATAAGCTCTAACCAAAATACTTAGAAAGTAGATTTTCTGCATTCTTCATTTGGCAACAGTGAAATTGCCATTAGTTTAGTATTATTATTACTATATCCGTTCGGGTTATACGCACTTACGCTAATGTGCAATGTGAGGGTGATTGTGAAATGAAATTGAGGACCTACAGTTTAACGTGAGATCCGAACCACGGTGGAGGCCTGGCAATCCACACATTCGCAAGTTGTGATTAATACACGTCTTGTCAGAGGTGAAGGAAGGGTTTGGCAATCTGATAAATCTGTGCCGGGACCGAGGATTGAACCCCGGATCCCCAGCATAGAAGTCTGACACCTTACCCTTAGACCGCCAGGTCACCTTTACATAAAAATTAGTGAAACTTAACATCCAAGTGCTCTTCGCAGAATCGCATGAATTTTACACTAAACTATTAGTGTTAGGCTGGTTTACGCTCTTCAATTTAGTGTTTCAAAAACTATTGCAAACATGTTTGAAAATTTCACTAAATCTTTTTAATTTCCCTTGCTTTTTCCTCACATACTAGGTGCTTATCAATACACCCTGTAATACTGTTTCGAGAGATTTCTTCATATTGGTCTGCTCAAGCACTTATTACTAAGAATTACTTGGGTTTAGAGTTGATATGACCTGCATCAGTGGGCAAGCGGACTAAACGTCAAACACATTTGGTCCGGTTTGCCAGTTATGGTTTGGTTGGGGATCTAATCCCAGTTGGGTGTAGTGGTTTTTCTAAACGTTTTCCAACTCTATCTCCACGCAAATTGAGGTACATTTTCTTTAATTTATACCTTCATTTCCCTTTCATCCCCCCAATTAATGTAGTAAATGAGATGCGCTGCTTTAAAAAATGTAATGAAATGCGTAGAGCCCAGTTGGTTTGAGGACTTTGTGTAAAAATAAACATTATAAAGATTAAAGGGTCCGAGTCGTTTGGTTTGCGTTTTACATCGCACGATCTTGAAATTACCTTCCCTCAATTCTGAGGAATGGGCGCTTCTTCTCACTATCAAGGCTCAGAGGTGGATATTTCACCAAGATAGACTGATTTGTTGCCTCTTTCCATGCGTGTAACTTGAAGGGGTACAATAAAACACCTATTTCTGATACTTAATCTCTTCCGATTCTAGGTGATCTGGTGGTCTAGGGGGTAAGGTGTCAGACTTCTGTGCTGGGGGTCCGGGGTTCGATCCCCGGTCCCGGCACAGATTTATCTGATAGCCAAACCCTTCCTTCACCTCTGACAAGACGTGTATTAATCACAACTTGTGAATGTGAGGAAATGCCAGGCCTCCACCGTGGTTCGGATTCCACGTTAAACTGTAGCTCCTCCATTTTATATATTCTTCAGATTCTACATACATACAACAATAACTTAGTAATCTCATTATTTATCCCTGCATAGCTTCGATTTATATTTAAACAAAACATATTCGTGTTTTCTAGTTTAAATTTAAATATAATTTGGCAAAAAATTGTATGTATCTTTATTCTTTAAATAAAACTAACACAATTACTCATAATAATGACTAATCCAAATATCGAAGTTTGTAGACAGTTAAAAAAATGTAAATAGAAAAAAACAACTTAGAGATACAAATGAATGTGTGTGACAATGTTTGGAATTTTAATTAAATATTTGTGTTTTTTTGTATAAATACTATAACCGGAAAGTTCGATAGATAAAAAATGAATATTTTAAAATGAGAAATGTTATCTTTACTGCCCAACACGTGATAGGTAAACAAAATGAACCAAACTAATTTTTTTATGTAAATTTTTCCACCCCAATATAAAATAATCTTTAAAACCATATTCACAGTGAAAATGAAAGTTGAATATAGTATGAGTTTTTTTTTCTCTAACTTGAAATGATATATAATGTTTATCCCTGATGAAAGTTAAACACTATTTCTAGGTTATAGATAAAAACATATTAAGTGAACCTAATTCTAAAGCATGAATAAATTTAAAAAAAACTAATTTATGTTCATACAAACTATTTTACTGGGACCCGCATGTGGGCCCACGAACTACACGTCAAGATCTGATTTACTGATGATAGGGAGTTCTGAGTTGAATCCCAGCCGTCTGTATTAAGGGTACTTTCCCCATTTAATGGCGTCCTACTCTTCCTGAATACAAATTGGGATGTATTTCCTTTATTATACTTTCCTGTCCTTATCCCTATTAATAAATCATGATAGCCAAGACGGGTAGTGAGACGATATGGAAAAAAATACGTATTTAAGAAGCAATAGTTAATTAAAATAAAAAGTTTACCAAAGTTAACGTTTTATGTTCAGAAACAAACTTTTTGGAATAAAAATATATTTGTGTGGTCCTGGTCCATACTTAAAATATCAAACTTTTAAACAAAACATATGGCTGCTTCTTTTGTTTATAAAGGGAGTTTATCTCTTTTTACCTAATAATACTCTCACTCTAAGGTATCACAAACGCAATATGTTTAACTATAGAAGTCCCTAAGATAGGGGTTCGAATCCCGGTCGACTATACAGGTAATATATTTTTTTAATGGTTTCCCTTCTCCCTCAAATAAATGCAGGTACATTTCTTAATTCTTCCTTACTAAGTCCTACATCGTCAGCATAATTAATATGTACGCGTATGGTCCTAACGGGTAAATAGACTGGGAGAGGTGAGGAGGGGAATCAAAATAATTATATATATATTTTAGATTTGTTTTTCAATAAGACATTTTTCTCACTTCCCGTTCGTGACAATAGCGTTTTGTAATCACTCTATAAACATAATATTGGCGAACACGAGAAATCATGATGGTCCCCAAACATGACGTGTTTGTTGGGACTGGGGGGCGGGGGGNACATATGGAGATTGATGAGTAGAAATTATATTCCAGTCTGTGGTGGTTCACTTCGGACTCTATGCCCAAAAAAAAATCAGTTTATTTTTACATGAGATGATACACCGGTGATTTTATATTTGATTAAAACTTATTACATATTTATAAGAGAGATTTTAATGCGAAGAACGAGTACAGCGCAAAACTCAACAGAGTTAATGTAAATGGAAAAAGCGGATGAGCTCGCATGTTTTACACTGAATAGTTTTAACGCTTTTAGTTTCTGAACACAAACAGATGTGGATCCAAGTAGGAATTAATTGACCTTTTGTTACCAAGATATAGATGTGTGAGAAGGTTCAAAAACTTTGTCGTCGCTTCGAATATTCGTTAACTTAAGACTTTAATTCGAACGTAAAATTCCAAATTGTAAAATTTTGAAGCTTAGACAGTAAAATTATTAAACGCTAAGATAATAAATAGACTGATGTGTTAGTAATTTTTATTGTAGTAAAAAATTAACTAAAACAGTTTTAGATGCATTTACAAATTATAAAGTGTTCAAAAAGATTGTATATATTTAAAAATAAAATAATTAAATGGGTTTGAAAATCTTTTAAGAAATGAAAATGTTGAACTTTAAACATTTAAATGATGCAATGTTCTTTATCAAAACCTATAAATTAAATATTTATAATCCTCAGAAACCTCTTATTTCAAACTGCATTATCAATTCACTTTATTTATTAACTTTAGTATAAAACTTATGTGCATTTTATAATCCATTACCAATAATTGCCATTTATTCTTTATGACATTTTACTTCATATGAAATGTTTAACTGTACAATTTTTATTATTGTATGTGACACATCTTATTATTAAACTTATATTTGTAAGTGTCCCAATAAGGTAATACTTTTTCCTAAATAAGAGTTTATCATTTTTTTGTTAAATTCAAATTTTACCTATTAAATTTTCAACATTCATATATTATTTTAATATTGTTTTTTATTTAACATTCAATATTTTCAATTCTTAAAAAATGTTGTCAAAACCATTCAATCCTTTTTTATGTATATCTAATATTTTTATAAATTACTGTAAATGCATTTAACACGGCTTTGATTAATTTTTTATTACAATAAAAATTAGTAACATATCGGTTTAAAGTCTTATTATCTTAGCATTATAACGCTCCTTACGTAAAGATCTCTTTATAATGTTTTCTAAATTGTTAAAAATATTAAAGTTAAAATTAACATTTTAGTTAAATTTTTTGTAACTTTATGCTGTCATTTATATTACAAATTAATATTCAAAGAGCAAAAATTTGAAAGTAGTTTTACTCTCGGTTGTGAAGTTAGCTTAATTTAGCAACCTAGAACGTAGCTATTTTAATAATATTTGCAATATAACATTTTATAAAATATATTTAATATATAAAGTTATTTAGTTTATATATATATATAATTTTTAATATTCAAAATTTTATTCGGCTTCGGGAACATTTCATATTATTCGATTCAACCACGCTTATGATTTTTTTTAAATTGACTTCTCACACCCCTACTAATAGAAGTTTTGTTTATGTATAAACGTTTAAAATTGAAGTTATTTAAGCCCTTATAAATTAAGGTAGAATTAAGAAACGTAGTGGAAAATAAATGCACCAGTGATCTCCTAAAAGGAGGATGGAAACCCCGCTTCGTAATATATTTGTTTAATTAATACTTAAAGCCTTAATCTAAGGCTGTGCAAACAAGTCTTTAATGGTTTTTAGCGTTTTGTTTAATAAATGATTTGGTTTTTCTTGACAAACAAACTTTTGTTGTATAACTAAACACGGTTTGCGACATTATCTCATATTTCCATTGTTATGTAAATATACTAATGTATTTATTGAATTTTTAATAATTTATTAGTGAAGCCTAAATAAACCTAAATATATTTTTAAGCGTTATTTTAGTAATTAAAATAGTAAGTAAAGTCCCCAATAATATTTATCATAGAAAAAAATTGTTAATTAAGAAAGTTCAAATGGTTTCAATAGACTTTTTTTACATAAACATATTATTTTTTGTGTATTTTTAACTATAATTATCAAAGCTCCATTTTTAAAAAAATATTTACCTATAGCTCGTGAAATAATATTTTGAATAAAATATTATTTCAAGTAAAAGTTGTTTATCTTTAATAATCCTACAACTTTTCAATGATAAGTTATTTCGTATATCAAAGAGTGCAGGAGATGTGACCAAAATTGAAGATTTTCACTTATGTAAAATAGTCTCTACGTCATTTTCCCGGATAAATAGTACGCGCCATTTTGTTTGTGATATTTAAAAAGTGCCTTGATACAAAATTTAATAAAAATCAATTGAAGCAACTTTGATAAAAACATTTTTTTTTTAATTTTGCTCTTAAGTAAACTATCCTTTGTTTTATAGTTGGATAAAGTATTTCGAAAATTCCTCTGGGGAAAATTACGAAAACCCTGGATACAGAGTTTTAGCCGTATCGGTAAAAATAGCTTCGGTTCTAAGCCGAGTGCAGACAGAAGGCATCGCGAAAGCCACTTTTACAAGTTCAGGGGGTCATGAAACGTCGACGTCCATCAAAATTTCGAACGAATTTTTTTTTTACGATCACAATACTTACTATCTCCAAGGGGTCACGAGAATTAAAAAAAGGTATAATTTATTTATTTGAGGTATTTAACGTGCACTTTCTGAACCGACTGATTATACCAGAACACGAGGATTTCTATGAGCGAGAGTGAAAGGGCCTTCCAATTTTACCGGGAAAGGTATTTTTATATACTCTTATGTGCTGAAGTCCGGGGCTCAATCCTCGTTCCCGGCACAGATTTATCCGATTGCCAAACCCTTCCTTCACCTCTGACAAGACGTGTATTAATCACAACTTGTGAATGTGTGTAATACCAGGCCTCCACCGTGGTTCGGATCCCACGTTAAACTGTAGGTCCTCCATTTCATCTCACGATCACCCTATTAGCGTAAGTGCGTATAACCCGAACGGGTAGTAAGGCGCGGTGCTAATAATATATATATATACTCTTGTAGGGTTATTTTACATTCCATAATCGACATGGGATCGACGGCTTTACTTCCCCTCCAAAGGAAGTTGTGCTACTGATCTTTATCGCTCAAGAAAAATTCTTCGACCCCGGCTGGGTTTGAACCCACAAACATCGTCTCCTGAGACGTTCACTTTACCCCAAGACCACTGAGGTCGACAATATTATGTTAAAAACTATACAAGTCCTACTTGTGCACCCAGGATTTAAATCTTCATCAGCGTTGAGAGATAATTAATAGATGACTACAGTGAATGTAAAAAGTAGAAATGGGTCTAAAAATCTACATTTCTTTAGTCAGAATCTTACATTTTCTCTCGAATCTCGAACTCAAATTAGAATCCTCGAATCTTTACCGATGTAAAATTAAAGTTAAATAATTGAAAATATTTAAAATTTAATTTAAAAAAAGTTGTTTAAGGGTCTACTAATGACTTTAAAATATTTTCGATGCGACAAATGGTACCACTTAATTGAAAGGTGTAGCAGGCTTCAGTTTTAAATTCATTTAGGCGAATTTAATTTAATTAGTGTGTAAGATATCTGATATACAAGGTCACGTCGCAAAGGAGAATGTCAATGGTAGTGGAGCGTTTCAAGTATTTGGAATCTAACTTAACTTAACCTAACTTAACCTTATTTAACCTAACCTACTATTTAACTTACACTAATCAAAATTTTGACGTTCTCACAGCTATCTACTACCCAGTAATGAACCTTGCTTGCACATATTAGCTCGGTTTTGTTAGGCTAAATAAATAGTGGTACCATTCGTCGCATCGTAGATATTTTGAAATCATTAGCATAACCTTTTCAGGTAGTGTAGTATGAAACGTCACGAAAAATCTAGTGGTACGAAATGTCGCTGGTACCATTTGTCGGGACATCGTCACTGACAATTTTTACAGTATTTTGTTTGGCATGTCTATTACATCATAAACAATAAACAATATAGATTTTTAATTAATTATATATATAAATACTATTGCTTGGAATTGTTATTTGAAGTTAAGATTTTCATAATTTGTATCCGAGATACTCTTTCGAGATTTCTACAAATCTCGAATCTCCCGTATACCACAGGATTCGAGCATCCTAGGTCTAGTAAAAAAGGCATCCCCGATCAAGAATCGAACCTTTTTACCTCCTCCCCAACAGTAATCAGGGTGGTCATTCAAACTCTAGTATAAAATTCTAGCATAATTTCCTGTTTTCCCACAAAAAAAATCTGATTGTTTAAAGGCTTTTTTCTTCAGTTGTGAAGATTTTGAACAAATTATTCCGAATGAAAAATGTTAGGTAAAAAAATGTGTGGAACACGTCACGAAGTTTTAGTACTTGAGCAAATATTGTTAGTAGTAGTATTTCTTCTTAATGCTTACACTAGTAGATTATTAGACTTCTACACAATTCATAACACCTACAAACTCAATTGTGTCTTAAAACACTTTAAATTACTTCAAACCAGCTTCGGTGGCCGCATCGTCTAGGACACCATACTTGCGGTAGATTATACTACCAATGACGGGGAGATAAAGGTTCGAATCTCGGTCGGGTATACTGAGGGTGTTTTTGTTGCTTTTTACTTTCTCTCTATCTTACAGGTAGAGAAAGTATGGTGATCGTCAAAAAAATCGAACTCGAGATTTTGATGAATTTTGACGTTTCATGACTTCCTGAATCCGAAAAAGTGGTTTTTGAATTTCCGTCTGTCTGTCTGTCTGTCTGTCTGTACCTCCAACTAGAGCCTAAACTATTTTACCGATTGAGCTGAAACTTGATATCTAGGGTTTTCATAGGGTTGCCCCGAGG
>CABFWO010000131.1:284826-303915 GCA_902155825.1 Timema genevievae
GCCACTAACTACAGATAGTACACCTCCCTCCCCCCCCCCCATCCTCCAGCCAAACCCCCTAAAAAAATTATTCAAGTTAAAATCATCGAGTTATTCTACATCCTTATCGCACTTTTTTTAAAGTCTGGATCAGAAAAGTCACTATTCCACGTGTGACGTGTGCTCAGCCACGAGAGTAGGAAAGTTTATTTTTAGAACCGCGTCTTACTACCCGTTCGGGTTTAAAAGCCTATGTACTAATTACACTAATTGATTTAGAGGGCTTAATTTAGAGGAAATTCACCCGCATTTGCGAGAAGAGAGAGTTTAAACCATTTAGGAAAACCACCCTCAGTGCAGTCTACCGGGATTGAACCCTGATCTCCCCATCTTCGGCAGCCCAGTCCATCATGAGAGTAGCGCGTTAGACCACATGACCAACGGAGCGGGTACTAGAAAAGTTAAACAGTAGTATGTATACAAATGTACACCCCCCATGTACTACACCCAGTGTCGGTGGAACCTTAATTGTGTGGGGGGGGGATTAGAAAAAAATTGTCCCTGCAAGTCAAAGAGAGGGTAAGGAGATTCAACCCTGGAAAATGTTTGAAAATTAAATGGTCCTAAAAGATATTTTGAGCGGTCTTCATCAATTTAAAAACTATACTCTTCTCCAAGGTGTTTGAGTAATCCTCCCCGTAGGGATTTTTTTTAAATTTGGATACTCCCAGAAGATATTTAGGGTGGTTCTTGTTAGAATTTTTTTATTTTAAATTAAATGTTTCTATGAAATATTTGAATTGGTCTTACCCCTTGGAAAATATTTAAAAATTGGATGCCTCTAGAAGCTATTAAAAGTGGTCCATACCAAGAAAATCGTTGAAATTTGTATGCCCCTAAAAGCTATTACAATGGTATTCTCCTTTAAATTAACTAAAGAAGGAAAATTAGAGCACTTTTCCCAAATTTATATCCGATGCCCCAAATTTAAGCATAATTTCCTGTTTTCCTGGTTTTTCCGATCAGTAGCCATCATGTATTAATATTTTAATATTTACATAATCTAAATACTACCTGTGGTATATCATATGTAAACCCACGGCGATGGGCACGGGGTCTTTACGTCAGGCTCATTTAGTCCGATTTGCCATTGACAGAGAGGACAGGGTTCAAATCTCGGTCGAATTTACTGAAGAGTGTCCCTGGATTCTTTATCCGGCTCTCTACCCTTTTTTTTCTAAATCAAACCTTTCTCATCTCTATCGCATTAGCATTACTAATATATTCGCATGCATCCAAACGGGTAGAAATCAGAACCATATTTTCATACATTTTCTCAAACCTGGACATGGCTATACGTCAAATTATGGGTCCGGCCGAAGTTGAATAGAGTTTAAATTAGTCTGCGATGCCATCCACCCACTTACCCTTTGAAGGCGTCTTTTGATGCCCGTATCCATGCGGGTCCTATACTCAACCCTTGCCCCCTCTCCTTTCTTTACAACGTCCACAACCCTAACCCACCCCCCTCCTCACACTAACAAACCCCGTGGTACAGCTCCATCGCGCTGCTATAGAATCTAGAGCAAACATCAAACAGAGCAAAGAGGAATGCTAGAATCAAGATGACAAGAACGCAGAGACGCGTTAATTGGAGTGGACACGGTCGTATTCCCGAATCTACCTAAAAAAAAAAAAATCTAGCACCGCCCGTTCTGGTTATACCTTTATGTAATAATTAAGATAATGGTTTTAGGAATTAGGAAGGTTATATAGATAGAAATTATACCCGCATTTGCGTGGAGGGAGAGTGGAAAACCATTTTGGGAAAAAAACCTCAGTACAGCCGACCGAGATTCGAGCCTCGATCTCCCCGTCATAGGCAGTCTAGTTTACTGTGAGAGTAGCGCGTTAGACCACGTGACCACCGAAGCGGGTCACGACCTAATTAATAATAATAATACTTAGCACCGCGTCTTACTACCCGTTCGGGCTATACGCTTAAGTACTAATTACACTAATGGGTTATGCATTAGGAAGGTTGAATTTAGAGGAAGTGAACCCGCATTTGCGTGGAGGGAGAGTGGAAAACCATTTAGGAAAAAAACCTCAGTTCACCCGACCGACCTAATTAATAGGTCATATATATCGTGCATGTAGCAGTTGGGTCTGGAACGGAGTCAGACTCAGCCTCGTAAGAAAAAATTAGAAGCTACGTGAAGAAAAAAAAAGTTGCGGCTCCGGTCTATAAAACTGAGATTTACGGCCCTAGTGTTCATTGTGCTGACCACATGACACCCTCTATCCACAAATGTTTGCAATATTTTTGTCAACATGTGTCGGTCGTTCGGTCATTATAGCTCGCTCTCGGGCTGACACCATGGAGTTTTTTTTATACCGAGAATATCGACGTCTCCAAGTAATGTGCTGGCGTCTTCATTTCTACGAATATGAACTAATCTGATCGTTTGAAGTGAGAAATAGAGGGCACGAGTTGGTGTTTAGGGTGTTTCTACGAAGGCAACCAATCATCGCTCTCCTGTGATTACCGATTTTCTCAACCCTAACAAGTTGTTTGTTAGTTTATTAACTATAGAACACGTCTTTCCTTTGACATAGTTTCCTAGCGTCGCGGCGCCGGCGCCAGTGCAATCAACAGCTAAACCTTCCTCTATCTCACCCTCCCTTTCGTAAATACCCTCATGATAAGATATCCTAATTTGTGGTAAATAAAATGATTGGGTTTTACAAAATAAAAACTTGCATTTTGGTTGGGGGATTTTCACTACAGCGTCTTTATAACCGTTCGGGCTGTAAGACTATATACTAATTACGCTAATATGTTAGGGATGGAAAAAAGTTGAATTAAGAGGAAGTGTAACCTCATTTACGCGTAGGAAGAGTGAAAAACCATTTGGGAAAAACTACCCTCAATACATTCAGACTAGATTCGAATCCCAATTTCTCCGTAGTCAGCTGTTCAGTCTACTGAGAGTGACGCCTTAGACCATGCGGTCATCTAAGCGGGTTATTTTGATATTAAAAGTCGGTAAATAAATTGTTATTTTCGACTAAAAATGGTAAGTAAATCAGTTCAAACGTATAGTATAGTGCTTAGGATAGAAAAATTACGGCTATTTTTTTTCTCTTTCTTTTGTTTTAAATATTTGCCTTTGGTCACAATATTTCTGCCATATAAGACAGATAAACATATAATATGTCACTTCTTTAGCAATAGTTTTTTGTTGAAGTAAATACATTTTTTGAATGGGTACTTTGATTTAGTTTAGGAAAATTAAAAAGAAAAAGTGTAATATAGCAGTTGGTACTTTTTTCTTGCAATTTAAGGTTAAAAAAAGGCAAAGAACGATGAAGTTTACTACAAAATATTTATAGTTTTCATATCGTTAATTTTCATTAAAATCAAGTTAATTGACCATTATCCTCATATAAAATGCTAAGTAGTCAATTTTGCATAAAGTTTCAATTTTGTATTATTTCACGCGTCTAAAATACTTTTTTTTTAAATACTTCAAAAATGAACTTTAAAAATATGTTTATATCCATTTCAATGTGCTAATAAAAGATCGTGAAAACACGTCTCGCCATATTTCGGTGTGTCTACTCATGGTACCGTACTTCTTGTACTCGTATATAGGGGAAGAAACAACCCTTGCTCACGCGTCTTTTGAGCTCGTTCCAGAGATGTTACGAATATAAATATGATTAAAATTAAGTGTAGATGAGGTTTTTTGTTTGTTTTTTATTTATTTTTAGCACTGCGTCTTAATACGCGTTCGGGTTATAAGCTTAGTTACTAATTACAATAATGGTTTTTAGGAATTAGGAAGGTTATCTTAATTTAAAAATGTACCCGCATTTGCTTGGAGGGAGAGTGGAAAATCCTTTAGGAATAAACCCTCTCAGTACACCCGACCGAGATTCGAACCTGAATCTCCCAGTTAACGGCAGACTAGCCTATTGCAAGAGTGGCGCGTTTGACCACACGCCCACCGAAGCGGGTATTTGTTTATTCTTACTGCTTGTTCTCAAGTTGTAAGGGATGATTCTAGGGTGGTCACATTCATTTGCACCTTGGAGGAATTAAGGTGTGAATGTAGGGAGCGCGAGTTAAGGCCAGTATTTTTGCAGTTTTTACATCAAAATATTTTGTTGACCGAAATAAATCAAATAATTATCCAGTAGGGACATATAATTTACATAGTGACCCCAACAATTGTTGAATATCTATCAAGGGTGTTCTGGAATTTAATGACAACTTTTTATCTTCATTTAAAAAGTTTATTATGCCGCTATGCTCATGACAGCTATTCAACAACTGTTGATATCACTAAGTGAAGAAAATTAAACTCTATGTTTCTACTGGAGTAAAATTTAATTTATGTTGCCCAAAAAATAAGTTTTGCTATGAAAACTTCAAAAACACCTTATCTCGCGTCCCCTACGTTCCCACCTTAAAACACCTCTTTCCTAAAGTATTCATTTAGTGGACGTTTAGGATTACAAAATATATGAGGATGAATGTTTTAAGATCGTATTTAGATTAAATAAAATCCTATACGTTAGCTCAGTCGGTAGCGTGTTTGCTTGATGATATGAGAGATAAAAGAGCCGGGTTCGATTCCTGGCATGACCGGAAACTGTATAATTAATTATATTGGTGTTTTAACTTTCACAGTGATTAGTTAAAGGCCAGGAAGCTGGGTGTGTTGTCTGTTACAGCTCTACGTTAGTTTATAAGTCGTGTGCTGATATAATCAGTCGGTTCAGAAATTGCAAGTTAAATACCTAATGTCATAATTAAAATTATTAAATAAGTTGATTAAACCTTAGCCATAAACTATTTTCGACCAAGCGGTTATATTTCAAGTTCCTGGAAGTCTCAACTTAATTCCTATCTGTGAACACGTGGTTGAGAGTAAATTCATTGAATCAATAGTCAACCATCTGCTCCCCATACAATCATAGTGCTACGGAGCTATTGGTGTCATCAATTCTGGTTTGTGTTATTGAGTGTTGAGGGTTTTTTTTTTGTAATCAACCTATCCATCACTCAAAGGCTTAGATATAATTTGTCACTTGCCAAATGTGTCTTTATCGAGTCGATGACAAAGTCCTAAAAATCTAACATACAGTGCAATTTTCATAGGAAGAGCCTATTATAAAACACTTTATTTTTTGCGGCCATAATTAATATTATAATACTGTTTTTTAGCACCACGTCGTACTATCCGGTTTTAGGGTTTATGGAAGTTATATTTAGAGGCAGTTTACCCGCATTTACGTGGAAGGAAATTGGAAAACCATTTTGGAAAAAAACAACTCTCAGTACACCCAGACGAGATTCGAACCTCTTATCTCTCCGTCATCAATCAGCAGTATAGTTAACTGAGACAGTGATGGATTAAACCACGTGATCACAGAAGTGGTTCATACTGTATTATTAGTGTTATTTTATAGGTAGTTATATTTTATTTAAGATATTTAACGTGCACTTTCTGAACCGACTGATTATATCAGCACACGACTTATAAACTGACTTATCTATAAGACAGCCGGCCTCGTGATAGAGTGGCTGCTTAACTAGAAGTCTTGGGTTCGATTCCCAGCTGGTACCGAGCTGATATCTCTTGAAAGGGAAATAATTCCTATGGTCATCAGGGTTTGGTAAGTTAGGTTAAGATATTTATCGGCGCAACCCAGTCATATTCACTACCATCATTCCCTCATCTCATCAGGACATGAAAAGAGGCTCCATGGAATGGATGTAAGATTAGTACATTCGGGCGTCCCCTAGGCAACGGTACATTAGTACTGGCTAATATTTCCGCAAACTGAGATACATATTAATGTAGCCCAGACACACCAATGTTATCCATAAGACACACAACAACCAGCCCAAGACCGTTAATTCATCACTGTGAAGTACGCACACATTTCACCAAAGATATTTTTTGTCCATGGCGGGAACCGAACACGGGACCCTTAGCTTAGTAGACAGACTTGCTTCAGACGTCGGTCCTTTAGATATTGATAATAACTATCAAAAGTGACAGCTCCATAGATTTGACGTATGTGAAAGTGTATCTAGTAGCGTTTCTAGCTGTCCGATAAGACTCTTTATGTGAAAATTAGATAGTAGTTGATAAAATATAACGTCAGTTAATCGAATGATGTGTCAATTAGAGCTGGCACCTTACTAGAGCACGCGTGATTGTGTTCAAGCGGTCTTAGTCACTATTATTATTATTATTATTAGCACTGCGTCTTACTACCCGTTCGGGTTTTACGCACTTACGCTAATGTGCAATGGTAGGGTGATTGTGAGATGAAATGGAGGACCTACAGTTTAACGTGGAATTCGAACCACGGTGGAGGCCTGGCACTCCTCACATTGTTGTGATTAATACACGTCTTGTCAGAGGGGAAGGAAGGGTTTGGCAATCAGATAAATCTGGGCCGGGACCGAGGATTGAACCCCGGACCCGCAGCACAGAAGTCCGACACCTTACCCCTAGACCACCAGGTCACCTTATTTTTTATTATAAGCGTGTTTAGTTTAGTTGGTTAAGTGTAAGACAAGTCAAAATAAACCTTAACTTCACCAAAATTTTGCAAAATAAAGACTGTAAATAAATAAATAGATAAATTAGTTTCTTTCACTGGGGCTTAACGACTATCTTATGGGGAGAGTAGTTTCGTGGACGTGCACCCACATTGACACGCAGAGGAGATGGAAAAAAAAATCACACCCAGCAGAGATTTAAACCTACATCCTCCTGCCAACGACAATCAAGGCTGTTAGAGAACTTGACGATTTGAAGGACTACTAACCATCAATTTGTGTGTTCAATGATAAAGGCATATTCTACTCTACAAGATATATCATTTGGAATCTATATTGACATTAATTTTCTGTCAAATTCTTTTTTTTTTATGGTAGATGGGGTGAGCCTTTGAATCCTCAAATACTTAGAAGCTTTAAGGATATTTGAGATTCCAAGATTCGAGAAAATATCAGATAAAGGATTTGATAAAAAGTCAAATTTGTTTTTTAGTATTACATGGTCTCAGAGTTATTTTTAAGATCTTTGTTTAATTTTTTTGACAGCGCATTTTTGTAATGGTCTAAATTGGGAGTTGCCAACCCCACCCACGTGGGCGCACGTGCATCCGTCAGCCCTTTTCAATGCGCCCACTAAGATATTCATAATGAAATTTAGTTTTCTTTGAAAATAAAATAAAAATACTAAATTTATTTGCAAATTTTCCAAACATGTAAAGAATTGCAAGAGACGGTTGTTTTGATATGAAATTATATGGTGGACACACAGAAAAGTTGGGCGATTACTCAATCAACGCACAATTTAGTGAAATTTAAATCCATTTAATATCGTGGATATCACTATCATTGCCATAATTATCAATAAAATGTACAAAACAAATTTTGAAGAATTGGAATCGGAGATTTCGGAACCACATAGTAAATAATTCAAGGCTTGCCATATAGAAAAAAATTTCTAGAAAATATTAGACCACAGAAAATTTCCTTTGCTGAATATCTTAATGATGAAATTTATATAATATTTTTGATCATATTTTCTGTATGAATCAACATTCTTCAAAGTTAAAATTGTGGAAACTAAATATAGATATCGTCTTTCAGATTCTAATCCAAGAGACTGTTTAAGAACTGCATTTTCAAATTGTTAAAAAGATAATCAATTAAATATAGTTTCCACCAATCTTAAGTTATTTGGTTTATTCTCGAAAATGACCTGTAGGAAACTCCTTGCCAGGATGTGTATTAAAAATGTCCTTAAAAGCATATTTATATCTAGAATATAAAACAAGAAACAAATCATTTTTACATGCAAGTCAATGATGTCCAGGTACAATTGGAACCTGAGTGTGTGTACTCGTCAGCGGAAGAGGGGAAGTCTCATCAGATAAACAAGATAACTCTTAGGGTTAGCTGCTCATGAAGTGCCCTCTTTTTCCTTTTCTTACAATGGCGTCGCAAAATAGCTTCGAATTTGCCAAGTAAGCGACATCGATAGGAACGGAAAACTATTGCCGTGTTCTTAGTAAATTGTCGATATGTACAGTTTTTATCACCCTATAAAATAGCTCCTACCAACTTTTGTAATAACACATTACAACTAACAAATATGTGTCCCCTCTCTCTCTCTATCTTAAGAATATTTTTCTACTTTTTATTTCTCTCACTTCCCTTTCAGTCGTTACTCAGTTGGCAAGCGACCAAATTAAAGGTGCTAAATTCTAGAAGCCATAAACCAAGGGAAATAAGTTTGCATCGTAATTCTCAGACTTCACCAAAGTATAGAAACGTTTTAAAAACATAGTTGAATCAGGGTATAAAGGTATATCTAGAACATACATCTTTATAATATATCAGATAAAAATTTATCCAAACTTTGACAATCATGTAATCATAAATATTTTTATTATCTTATCGATATTGATGACATCTGTGAAGAGTGAAAGCTACAAATAATATGAATAGATTTATTAATTTATTAAATTAGTTTTAGTAATTTAAGTAACATTCTGATTTCTGGCACCACCCTTCATAGAACGGTTTTGTTTTTGCTACATACTATTTTTTAAGGCCACTGCCAATTTTAAATTGTTGGTTTTTTTCACGGAAGAACTGTTACAGCGCATTTTGCCATATCTCGTGACGTCTAGCTGCGCTGCCAGTGTATACCTTAATTTTCTTACAAATCGACATTTGGAGCACTTTTTTTAAAAAAAAACATCAACTTTTTTGCGGTAAACATTGATAGTATTTTAACATGTTGTTAGTGATATTTTATGAGTAGCCTATCTATCAAAAGTGTCAGCTGCAGATCACATGATTTTGACGTAATAAAATAAGAGAGTAAAATCTAGTGGCTTTTCTAGATATCAGATAAGGTTATTCATTTTAAAATTGGATTGTATCTCAAATAAGCCCAGCACTAATCAACACTGGACAACTCATTTCATAGTACAGACATTTATTTCACGGGAACTATTCTCTCTAATTCAGTACAATCTCACTCGTAAAATGCGATCTGCTTACAGTGAAACATATTCTGACAAGAAGGTCAATAATTTTTTATGACGGGGTTTTTAAATTTAAATTTGTAGAAAACAGCTAGAAAAGGTAGATCTATTTTCAAATATTCATACATCAAGTCATGTTATCTGCTGCAGCTTTTATTTTTGAGATATTACACAAACCTATGAATTAATACTAATAATATTTTAAAATGCTAGTAACGTTTTGCGCAAAAAGTTTGTTTTATATAAAGGCTAGTTCACAATGAAAGCTAAGCTAAGATTTGCTCTGCTAAAGGCCGGTTCACACTAAAAGCTAAGCTAAGATGTGCTTTAATAATTGTTTATAAAAATAGCAGATCATATATCTAAATGTGTTGGTTCACACAGAAAGCTAAGCTAAGCTAATATATGCCTTGCTGTGCCACGCTATGTTTTTGGAAATTTTTCCAACTCCCAGCTTGAGCCACCTTACGTTGCGCATGCGCTTAACGCAGCTTGGGCTACGTGTATAACAGATGCAGTGCTGGATTGTTGAAAATAGCCACCAAATAAGGGTTGAAGTTTTGTTTCCAGTTTGTTTAACGTGTATTAAAGTAATATTCTGCAGTTTTATATTTAATAAGTGTTTTTATATTAAAATGGAACTGTTAATTGAACAAGTCATACCACCATATCCTACATTTTCTTCCTCTTCCAAAAAAACTACTAATAGCAACAGCTCCTCTTCCTCAGTACTATCATCTGAGCTCTGACAGAACATTTTGGAGAATGCCATCATAACTAAACTTCACTGGAGTAGACCAGAAAAATATCACAGTGAACTCAGGAGGGAAGAGAGGAACCAGAGCTTAGCTTAACAATGAGTATCAAAACAAACTGAATAAACCTTAGCACGGCACAGCATAACTTAGTTTAGCTTAGCGTTCTGTGTAACCCACCTTTAGGCTATTTCTATGTAAATTGGACCGTAAGTACTCGTGCGTGCGGTGTAACCATGGTTACCAGCTTGAAGAGGCAAACCCTCCATCCGCTAATTTGACCGCCAGTCCTATCCGTTTATAAGGCTTTCCCGTTATCCCTTTCTAGGTATGTCGCATTGAAATGCATGTACACTATATATAGGCTATAGTGACAATATTTTTTTTAGAAAAGACTGTATGAAAAAAAATACTTCTCGTGTCATGTTTACGCTACAATAAAAAAAATTGAAAAATGAAGTAGATATATAATAAAGGGACAGAGAAAAATATAGTTGAAACACAAAATTATTTATTAAATATCCATTCTCATTGCTAATTTACGGTAACACTGTCTTACATCAAGTCTAACAATTAGCCACCTACAAGAACCTCAGTTTCATCATCAATTTCAAAGAACAAATTGCCAAGAAACATCACCCTCAATGCACCCGACCAGGAATCGAACCACGATCTCCTCGTCTTTGGCGGTCCAGTCCAACACGAGAGTAGCGCGTTAGATCATGCAGCCACCAAAGTGGGTTTCGTGATAGTTGCCATTATTGTTTGGGAACAGGTTGTTCTACTGAATTAATTAGTTAAACATCGTTCATGTTAATGGGGTATACAAGTTTATTCAAATAACGGATAAGCTGTGCTATCAGATCCACCAGCAATCAAGAGCGCAGTGCGCAATGGCCCTTACTACTTCCTTCGCGGAATTTTCACGCAAGTTCGGCGAACGCCAATTAGCGAAATTGGCGCTTATATAAAGAAAGCAAGGGGGATTACCTTTCTTGTCCTAAACAGGACACTTCTGCCGTCTCCCAACCCCCATCCCCATTACCTCCGTTTTATTCCTAAATCGTCAGAGAGGACTGTCTAGGATTAGGTGACAGTACGTTCCCAATTTTCGAGGACAGTTCCCAAAATAAGACTTACAGTATGTACCGATCTTATTTTGACCATGGTTTTTTAAAGAAATAAATGCAATTTGAAATATATATATATATATATATATGGATTAAATAAAAAGTGTTTAAAACAAGTCAGGGCCAGTTGCACAAACAATTAGTGGCTTGATCAGAGATCAGATGTAACGTGCTCTCCAAACAGTGTCTCAAACCTAATCTTCAGTTGACCAATAACAATTAGGAGGGATTTTTTTTATCAAACCTCTGGTCAATCTAACCAGCCAATTTTCTCACGTCAACAATTTTTTTTTAATGTATAAGTTTGGTCGTGTCTGTTGAAGTTTGGAAATATCTTTTTGCCCTGAAACAAAACTCTTTCTTTGCTGAAATTCTCGTGGAATCTTAAATTCGATGAAGGACTTAAAACCCCCACCCTCCTGTCTCCCATCACCATGATAAATGTTAGAAAATTTGATGTCCTTAAAAGCTATTTTCAGTGGTCCTTCTCCCCGATTTTTGAAAACAAAATAATTTTCATAAGCTGTTTGAAATAATCTTACCCAGAAATTGTTTGAAATTTGGATTTTCTATAAGCTAATTGGAATATTCCTCCTTCAGCGAATTTTTAAAAAATTGGATGCCTCTAGAAGCTATTTAAAAGTGGTTCTTCCCTGTAAATGTTTGAATTTAGGATGTCCTTCAAAGCTATTTAGAATGCTCCTCACCTGATTTTTTTTCTGACAGAAAGATGCCTTCAGAAACTTTTTGAAGTGGTCTTCTTAAACTTTTTTTTTAAATTGAATGCATCTCGAAGAAATTAGAATATTATTTAAGGCCACCTTTCAGCTTCATTATATCAGAGAAGTTGTAATATATTTAAGGGAGGGAGGGGGAATTCTTACCCCTTGCCTCCCCCGTTCTGCCACCACCACCACCCCCCGTGTTACGGTCCTTGATTCCTAAGTTAGACCTCCGTGAATACACTACAGACAGCTATGTCGGTAGCTAATAAATGTTAGCAGGTCTTCTTTCTCCAGTGCCCCTTAAGCCCAGGGGTTCATGAAGTAATTGACCAAACAGGAGTAACCCCGCTGTTTGCAGTCTACGTCTCATGCGGGCTGTCTGTCTGTCTGTTTGTATGTCTGTATGTATGTCTGTCTGTCTAACTAACAGAAGCTGATTCAAACCCACGTCTGCCCTACTTCAACGCCAGCTACAGATTACCCAAGTATTGATCTAACAAACCTCTTCCTTTTTTTTTTTAACATATAGTAACTATTTCAGTACAGAAACTTATTCTGAAAAGAAACTAAATAGTGACTAAAGGGAAAAGAAAGTTGGGAGAAGATTTTTTTTTTTAATCTACAAGGATGAGTTATTTTAATTTTCGAATTCACAGAGATATTTGACGTTTCAAACAATTTTCAAATTCAAAATTCAAAAAACCCACTACGGTGGTCGAATTATCTATAGTTCTACTATAACAATAGATTTAACTGCCGATGACGGAGAGATCTGTGTTCAAATCCTGGTCGAGTGTAATGCAAGGGTGTTTTCCAAAGCTGTTTTCCAATCTCCCCTCACGCAAATACGAATACAATTAATCTAAATTCAAACACCCTTTTTCCATAGCACATTAATGTAATCAATATATATTTGTACAATCCGAACGGGTAGTAAGACGCTGTGATAGAGAAAATATTTTTTTTAATTAGTCAAATCTGATTTTTTTAATGTATTTTATGCACACTAAGTCAAATAAGCACATATTTTAATAATATACATGAACATATAATAGTACAAATAGAATGTTAGATAATGGTATAAGGCGTCAGGCTCACAATAAACTATAATACCGTTGACAGGGAGGTCAAGGTTCGAATCTCAGCCGGGTACACTTAAGAGTGATTTTACACATATAATTCATCACTGTGGTTTTCTCAACCCCTTTCTAGAGGCATGCATGTCCTTTAAGCTATTCTCCCAATCCCAATCCTTATCCTTTATAATAATACGTTAATAAACATGGTGTTGGGTGTACTATTTTGGTTTTAATATTTATAGATTGGCTAAGGCTTGTAGAAAGAGTAAAATCCTAGAATTCACCAGTGATCCTTGCCATTACATATACCAGCACTGTCTACTGGATTATGTGAGCAGTAGAACACATACCACAGTTCAGTTGGCTTAATTTGTAATTAATCAATTAATTAATCAACTCATTAGTGTACGTGATATCAATTTTGTTATTTTAATGTAAAAAAATGTGTATGTTGTTTCTCTCAATAAAACCACACAACTGTAATTCTAATATATGGTCAATTAAATTCTCAACACAAAGCTTCAGTTAATTATTTTGATTGATTAATAATCATCATATTTGCTGATTTGGTGGTTTTCAATAAAGCGCGCCAAATGAGTATGAAGTTATATGACACTATTGATGTGTTATATTATACAAATACATTGATCCATCTACAATAACCGGGTGATTATATTTATCTGACCCACTTTGGTGGTCACATGGTCTCAGACGCCACTTTCGCAGTAGACTGGACTGCTGATGACGTAGAGATCTGGGTTCGAATAGCGATCGGGTGTACTGAAGGTGATTTATCCTAAACAGTTTTCTACTCTTCCTACACACCAATGTGGGTACACGTATTCTAAATTTAACCCTCCTCATCACTAAAACGTTAGCGTAATTAGTACATATTTAGCAGGTTGTAAGACGTGGTGCTAAAAAACAGATAAGGGTCTTTCTTTATTAAATATTAGATTTCTTAGCTTGAAGTCCAATACGTTAGCTCAATCGGTAGCGAGTCGGTTCATTGAGTTAAGGGTTCCGGGTTCAATTCCTGGTATGCGGAAAACTGTATAACTTGTGAGAGTGAGTGGCTTCTATTTTTACAGTGATTTGACTGTACAGGTGTTTATCAGTCAGAAAGTATAGAGACGCAAAATATGCTTCTGTAAGAAGCGGACTTACGCCTTTTTGTTAAAATATTAGGATGTAAGAAGTGATTAATTGATAAATTATTTCAAGGTGGCCACAAAATCTCAGAAATATAATTTTTTTATGCAAATTTCACCGACAAAAACCCATTTTGGGATTTATAAATCCATTCAAAAAAATTCCTTGACTTATCCCGGTTTTCTATACATTACCTGACTATGGACACTTTTTTATAAAGAGATTAATAAATATAAATTAACTCATCGGTGAGATACCCAAATAGCTGGTACTCGAACATAATATAAAATAATATAGCAAGTGCAGAAACTGTTTAAATTCGCACATTTAAGTTGGATTGTAGGGGACGCAAGAAAAGTATTTTTATTGCTTCTATTCAAAAGTTTAATTTTCTTCAAATGGTGACCTCAATAGTTGTTGAATATCTGTCAAGGGTGTCCTGGAATTTAACGACAACTTTCTCTCTTAATTTAAAAAGTTTCTCATTTAATGCCGCTATGCTCATGACAGATATTCAACAACTGTTGATATCACCATGGGAAGATAATTACACTCTAGTTTTTTACTGGATTTACTTTGGCCAGAAAATAAGTCTTGCTATAAAAACGGCAACAAAAGACTGGCCTTTTCTCGCGTCCCCTACAGTCCCACCTTAAGCTCGTGGCGTGACATAGATAGGTATAAGCCGGTGGTGTCACAATACAACAAAGCAACAATTTCCAAACAAACACTGAATGTTAAACAATACTCGGGACCGGCTTATAAAGGACTGGAGGAGATTAGAAAATGTTGTGATCATAGATTCAATAAGATGTTTACAGCGATTGTTTAGGGTAACTATTAAAATATTTGAATAAATTAATAAATAAGTAGGCCTACTACAAAAATTCCTATACAATATGCAGTAGGGTCCCCATTGCCGCGGATAATATGTTCCCAGATTTACCGCGGTTACGTGAAACCGTGGAAAATACCGAACTATTATGTAACTTGATATCCATGTATTGTAAATAAATACGGGAAAGATTAATTAATAAATTGTTCACAGTAAGCGACTAATGAGAACAACGCAAGAGCTAGAAGCAGACTGGCGTCAAGTTCTGCGGGGAAAAGTGGGTACGGGAACAAAGGATGATGAGTCAAGTACAGTACAGTACAGTACAGTACAGTACAGTACAGTACAGTACGTAGTACAGTACATAGGAGGCGCGTTTGTGCTGCTGATAGTACGGCCGGTTATCGCTTGACGCGTGGTTTGAAACTTGTAAACTTTTTTTTATTTTAATCAAAGATAATTAAAATTGGGCAGCGGTAAACCGTGGATAGCTTAAACCGCGGATACTGAATCAGCGGATACGGCGGCTCTACTCTACTTTAATCTGCAAGTCGCGTCATTCTCCTATTTGACTGGATTACCTGTGACGGGGAGATAGAGGTTCGAATTCCGAGGGTGGTTTTCCCTAAATGGTTTCTCACTATACCTCCAAGCAAATGCGGGTACATTCCTTTAAAATTCCAATAGCATAATTAACATAAGCGTGTAAGCCGAATTGGGGAATATAGGGCAGATATCAGGGTTCTACTAAATATAGGCTATATATATTTAGTAGAACCCTGACTTGGGGGATATATAGCCTATATCCCCACATTTCAGCTTATACGCTTATATTAATTATGCTAATGGTATTTTAAAGGAAATGTACCCGCATTTGCTTGGTTCTACTATATATAGTAGTATAGTAGAACCCTGACTACCCGGACTAATTAGGACCAAGGCTAGTCCGTGTAATCTAAAACCAGTATTAATCTTAAAGGGAAAAAAAGAGGATTTCACACTAAAAGACTTTATTGAAAATATAGTATTAAACAGCGGTTCCCAACGAGGGGTACGTGCCAGAACGTTGGGGGTACGCGAAAATATTTGAATAATGGCAGAAAGAGCCCCAGCACTCAAAGACAAAAAGTCAAAAGTTATGAAATTAACTCAGCGAAATAGTGAGGTTGCTGAACAGGTTGCTGAAAAATTCAATGTGCCTCGTACAGCACTTATACGGAAGACCCCTGTATAGAATCCAAAACCTTTTGGACATCCTACTGTTCTAAGCAAAAATGAAGAAACCACCATTGCTGAAACCCTAGGTGTGATAGCAAATCTCGCTGTGGCATTTGCCTAATAAACTGGAAAGACTACAGAGGCAGAAGTGACTGGATAAAATGTGTAAAATGCGACAGATAGATATGTGGACCATGTAATGATGGAAGTACAGGTCCTTACTACAACTGTTCCCGTTGCGAAGATTCAGAAGACAAGGAAATTATTGATGATAGTGACCTGGACAAAGACTTCATACCAGAGTGAACAGGAATTATGTTTACGGCACATAATGTGATTTTAAGTTCCTGTCTACATGCCTTTGAAGTGTTTTAACTTTACATGACAGTTCAGTTGAACAAATTGAATTTACTTTATTATTTATAGTTTATATCGAATCGTTTAATGTTGTTTTCATGTTTTGATAACCTTTGGTATAATAATAATCATATTTAAAAAATAAAAAATACACATTAGTCTAATAATCATGTTTATTTTAATCAATGTAGGGTACATTCACGTATTTTTTAATTAATAAAAAGCATGCATATACAATTCCTTTCACATTACGGGGTAACTTGGATACCCGGAGAGTGTACCTCACGTTTAAATGATAAATAAGTGTGGGTGTCCAAATAACCCCAGTCCCGGTACTTAATCGTATAAACCGAACGGGTAGTAAGACGCGGTGCTAAGTATTATATCATAAATTTCGAATTTAACGTAAGCCACTGCTACAGTACGATAACCAGTCGACCATATAATCGTGGTTCTACTTTAAATTCTGTGCCACCCTGTTTATGGAAAAATTTTAAAACATTTGTTTGTGTTTTCACCGTAAATCAAAACCAGGCTCATTTAGAATATGAGATGTAAATCTCGGGAGCATCCATACAAAGGCAGTGACGGTTTCAAAGTGGTTTTGGAACATCTACGTGGCAAATTACATATTTGTGAAGCAAATGCAAAGAAATCCACGTCGGATAGGACGAGTAAGTCGTATTTTATTGTTGCAGGGTCGGTGCACGGATTTATTAGATACTGCATTGCTTCACGCTTGGGGGCCTACGTTTGATATACCGCGGGGGAGGCAAGGTCACGTGTCTTGATGGTGACGGTGCAAAGGTAAATAACGTCTATTGTAAGCTTAGCGTGTCTTAAAACAAAAAAACTAAAATTTGTGAAACTAATTTAAGATGGGGTGCTAGTGAGCGTGAGTTTAGGGCAGCATTTTCGAAGTTTTTATAGCATAAACATTTATTTGGCCAAAATAAATCAAATATTTCTTCTATAGAAACATAGAGTTTAGTTTTCCGAACATGCTAATCTCAACAGTTCTTTAATATCTGTCAAGGATGTCCTGGAATTTATTGACAACTTTTTCTCTTTATTTAAAAAGTTTGTCACCAAATGGCGCTATGCTCATGAGAGATATTCAACAACTGTTGAGATTAGCTTGTGCAGAAAGCTAAACTCTATGTTTCTATAGAAGAAATAAATATTTGATCTATTTTTGCCAAAAAATGTTTATGCTATAAAAATTGCAAAATCAATGCACTAAACTGCCGCTCACTAGCACCCCACCTTAAACATGAATTTAGTTCAATTTTGTACAAAATTAACAATTGAAACATTTCCTCCCATAAATAAAAAAGACATTATTTTTATTATTATTTAGCACCGCGTCTTACTAACCGTTCGGGTTATACGCTTAAGTACTAATTACGCTAATGTATTAGGAATTGGGAAGGTTGAATTTAGATGAAGTGAACCCGCATTTGCGTGGATGTAGAGTGGAAAACCATTTAGGAAAAACCACCCCCAGTTCACCCGACCGAGATTCGAACCTTGATCTCCCCATCCTCGGCAGTCGAGCTCAACACGACTAGCGCGGAAAAAAAAATACATTATCAACTACCGTCGTCATCATATTAAAAGTTGGTAAGGGAACATCCTCACAGGTGGTTATACGGTCTAAGACGTCAATATCGCAGTGACGGAGTGGTCGAGGTTTCAAATATCGGATGTGCGGGTGTTTACAAAATTAATTTTTAATCGTGGCTTATTCATCACCTATAGACGCTAATGTAGGTGCATTTCCTAAAATTACCTTCATAATAGCTATACCATAAATTAAGCCTTTAAAAGATAAGTTTAAAAAAAATCCCTACACGTAATTTCAACTTATGATAACTTACTGGTACTGACTGACTAACAAACTATTTATGACCCGCCTCGGTGGCGTAGTTGGCTAACGCGCCAGTCGTGTTAAGTCAGACCATCGAGGACTGGGAGATCGAGGTTCGAATCTCGGTCGGGTGAACTGAGGGTGGTTTTTCCTAAATGGTTTTCCACTCTCCATCCACGCAAATGCGGGTTCACTTCCTCTAAATTCAACCTTCCCAATTCCTAATCCATTAGTGTAATTAGTACTTAAGCGTATAACCCGAACGGGTAGTAAGACGCGGTGCTAAAATTAATTAATTAATTAAACTATTTATGGAAACTAATCCCCCACCCCCTTTCCCTCGAAGAGCGACTGGTTGGAATTCTAAATTGAGTCACAACCCCCTCCTCAGATCATAAGCAGACAAACCAATTTAAAAAAACTTTCTATCACCGTGTCTTACTACCCGTTTGGGTTATACGCATATGTACTAATTACGATGATGATTTAGGAGTAAGTTAATGTTGAACTTAGATTAAGTGTACTCGCATTTGCGTGAAAGAAGAGTGGAAAATTATTTTGGAAAAACCACCCTCAGTACACCCTACCGGGCTTCGAACCCCGATCTCCCTGTCATCGGCAGTCTAGTCTAACACGAGGAAATATTATATACTTAAATGTATAGAGTGTATTTTTATAACCTAACAGTTTTTAGCTATAAGCCAATATATCTTAATATATATAATTCTTCTGTACGTGTGTATGTCACTGAACTCCTCCTAAACGGCTGGACCGATTTTAATGACTTTTTTTGTGCATGTTTGAGTGGGTCCGTGGATGGTTTAGATTCACAATTGGACCCAGTAGGTGGCGCTGCAATCGGGCTCTAGGAATTATTTTTTTGGGGGGGGGGGGGG